>CM046470.1:19288305-19377365 GCA_025506415.1 Flaveria robusta | reverse complement strand
GAGTTTCGGGTAGGAGTGGATTGATTTTAGGAGTTATTCGTGTGGTTATATGTTTGGTTTTGCTTTCGAATCACAATAATGATACTATGTTCCATTTGCGATTTATTGTTGCAATTCTGATGATAATTATAATCATATCTGATTAGCTTTCTTCAGAAGTGCGTTCAAACAGTAGAGCTATAGTTGTTTTATGTTTTAGTATAACTAGTTCCTTTCCCATGTATTTAGTAATGCTTTCTTGAATACTCTTACGCATCAATCTATAGTTGCATAATTTTGATTGACGTACAAGAAAATCCTATTTACTTGATCATGTTACATTGATTTCACTTCTTTTTGATCCATCAAACATTACATTTCTTGTTGTTCGTCTGGTTACTTTCATTCCACCACTGTAATTTGATTATTGATTCTTACTAAATGGATACGAGTAGTTTCGTGGTCCTTAAAACTCGTTTCCTTGTCTTAACGGCCAATAATGGTTTCTGTAGATCAACATTTGTTATTAAGATGGATTTGTGGATTTCTTAGGCAAGAGTGTTCGAAGAAGGTTATGGGGTCTTCTGATGAGTTTCGGGTAGGAGTGGATTGATTTTAGGAGTTATTCGTGTGGTTATATGTTTGGTTTTGCTTTCGAATCACAATAATGATACTATGTTTCATTTGCGATTTATTGATGCAATTCTGATGATAAATATAATTATATCTGATTAGCTTTGTTCAGAAGCGCGTTCAAACAGTAGAACTATAGTTGTTTTATGCTTTAGTATAACTAGTTCCTTTCCTATGTATTTAGTAATGCTTTCTTAAATACTCTTATGCACCAACCTGTAGTTGCATAATTTTGATTGACGTACAAGAAAATTCTATTTACTTGATTATGTTACATTGATTTCACTTCTTTTTGATCCATCAAACATTACGTTTCTTGTTGTTCGTCTGGTTACTTTCATTCCACCACTATAATTTGATTATTGATTATCACTAAATGGATACGAGTAGTTTTGTGGTCCTTACAACTGGTTTCCGTGTCTTAACGACCAATAATGGTTTCTGTAGATCAACAGTTGTTATTATAATGGATTTGTGGATTTCTTAGGCAATAGTGTTCGAAGAAGGTTATGGGGTCTTCTGATGAGTTTCGGGTAGGAGTGGATTGATTTTAGGAGTTATTCGTGTGGTTATATGTTTGGTTTTGCTTTCGAATCACAATAATAGCTATGTTCCATTTGCGATTTATTGTTGCAATTCTGATGATAATTATAATCATATCTGATTAGCTTTGTTCAGAAGTGCGTTCAAACAGTAGAACTATAGTTGTTTTATGTTTTAGTATAACTAGTTCCTTTCACATGTATTTAGTAATGCTTTCTTGAATACTCTTACGCACCAATCTGTAGTTGCATAATTTTGATTGACGTACAAGAAAATCCTATTTACTTGATCATGTTACATTGATTTCACTTCTTTTTGATCCATCAAACATTACGTTTCTTGTTGTTCGTCTGGTTACTTTCATTCCACCACTGTAATTTGATTATTGATTCTTATTAAGTGGATACGAGTAGTTTCGTGGTCCTTACAACTGGTTTCTTGTCTTAATGGTCAATAATGGTTTTTGTAGATCAACAGTTGTTCTTAGGATGGATTTGTGGATTTCTTAGGCAAGAGTGTTCGAAGAAGGTTATGGGGTCTTCTGATGAGTTTCGGGTAGGAGTGGATTGATTTTAGGAGTTATTCGTGTGGTTTTATGTTCGGTTTTGCTTTCGAATCATAATAATGATGCTATGTTCCATTTGCGATTTATTGTTGCAATTCTGATGATAATTATAATCATATCTGATTAGCTTTGTTCAGAAGTGCGTTCAAACAGTAGAACTATAGTTGTTTTATGTTTTAGTATAACTAGTTCCTTTCCCATGTATTTAGTAATGCTTTCTTGAATACTCTTACGCACCAATCTGTAGTTGCATAATTTTGATTGACGTACAAGAAAATCCTATTTACTTGATCATGTTACATTGATTTCACTTCTTTTTGATCCATCAAACATTACGTTTCTTGTTGTTCGTCTGGTTACTTTCATTCCACCACTGTAATTTGATTATTGATTCTTATTAAATGGATACGAGTAGTTTCGTGGTCCTTACAACTGGTTTCCTTGTCTTAACGGCCAATAATGGTTTCTGTAGATCAACAGTTGTTATTAAGATGGATTTGTGGATTTCTTAGGCAAGAGTGTTCGAAGAAGGTTATGGGGTCTTCTGATGAGTTTCGGGTAGGAGTGGATTGATTTTAGGAGTTATTCGTGTGGTTATATGTTTGGTTTTGCTTTCGAATCACAATAATGATACTATGTTCCATTTGCGATTTATTGTTGCAATTCTGATGATAATTATAATCATATCTGATTAGCTTTGTTCAGAAGTGCGTTCAAACAGTAGAACTATAGTTGTTTTATGTTTTAGTATAACTAGTTCCTTTCCCATGTATTTAGTAATGCTTTCTTGAATACTCTTACGCACCAATCTGTAGTTGCATAATTTTGATTGACGTACAAGAAAATCCTATTTACTTGATCATGTTACATTGATTTCACTTCTTTTTGATCCATCAAACATTACGTTTCTTGTTGTTCGTCTGGTTACTTTCATTCCACCACTGTAATTTGATTATTGATTCTTACTAAATGGATACGAGTAGTTTCGTGGTCCTTACAACTGGTTTCCTTGTCTTAAAGGTCAATAATGGTTTCTGTAGATCAACAGTTGTTATTAAGATTGATTTGTGGATTTCTTAGGCAAGAGTGTTCGAAGAAGGTTATGGGGTCTTCTGATGAGTTTCGGGTAGGAGTGGATTGATTTTAGGAGTTATTCGTGTGGTTATATGTTTGGTTTTGCTTTCGAATCACAATAATGATACTATGTTCCATTTGCGATTTATTGTTGCAATTCTGATGATAATTATAATCATATCTGATTAGCTTTGTTCAGAAGTGCGTTCAAACAGTAGAACTATAGTTGTTTTATGTTTTAGTATAACTAGTTCCTTTCCCATGTATTTAGTAATGCTTTCTTAAATACTCTTATGCACCAATCTGTAGTTGCATAATTTTGATTGACGTACAAGAAAATCCTATTTACTTGATCATGTTACATTGATTTCACTTCTTTTTGATCCATCAAACATTACGTTTCTTGTTGTTCGTCTGGTTACTTTCATTCCACCACTGTAATTTGATTATTGATTCTTATTAAGTGGATACGAGTAGTTTCGTGGTCCTTACAACTGGCTTCCTTGTCTTAACGGCCAATAATGGTTTTTGTAGATCAACAGTTGTTATTAAGATGGATTTGTGGATTTCTTAGGCAAGAGTGTTCGAAGAAGGTTATGGGGTCTTCTGATGAGTTTCGGGTAGGAGTGGATTGATTTTAGGAGTTATTCGTGTGGTTATGTTCGGTTTTGCTTTCGAATCATAATAATGATGCTATGTTCCATTTGCTATTTATTGTTGCAATTCTGATGATAATTATAATCATATCTGATTAGCTTTCTTCAGAAGTGCGTTCAAACAGTAGAACTATAGTTGTTTTATGTTTTAGTATAACTAGTTCCTTTCCCATGTATTTAGTAATGCTTTCTTGAATACTCTTACGCACCAATCTGTAGTTGCATAATTTTGATTGACGTACAAGAAAATCCTATTTACTTGATCATGTTACATTGATTTCACTTCTTTTTGATCCATCAAACATTACGTTTCTTGTTGTTCGTCTGGTTACTTTCATTCCACCACTGTAATTTGATTATTGATTCTTATTAAGTGGATACGAGTAGTTTCGTGGTCCTTAAACTGGTTTCCTTGTCTTAACGGCCAATAATGGTTTCTGTAGATCAACAGTTGTTATTAAGATGGATTTGTGGATTTTTTAGGCAAGAGTGTTCGAAGAAGGTTATGGGGTCTTCTGATGAGTTTCGGGTAGGAGTGGATTGATTTTAGGAGTTATTCGTGTGGTTATATGTTCGGTTTTGCTTTCGAATCACAATAATGATACTATGTTCCATTTGCGATTTATTGTTGCAATTCTGATGATAATTATAATCATATCTGATTAGCTTTGTTCAGAAGTGCGTTCAAACAGTAGAACTATAGTTGTTTTATGTTTTAGTATAACTAGTTCCTTTCCCATGTATTTAGTAATGCTTTCTTAAATACTCTTATGCACCAATCTGTAGTTGCATAATTTTGATTGACGTACAAGAAAATCCTATTTACTTGATCATGTTACATTGATTTCACTTCTTTTTGATCCATCAAACATTACGTTTCTTGTTGTTCGTCTGGTTACTTTCATTCCACCACTGTAATTTGATTATTGATTCTTACTAAATGGATACGAGTAGTTTCGTGGTCCTTACAACTGGTTTCCTTGTCTTAACGGCCAATAATGGTTTCTGTAGATCAACAGTTGTTATTAAGATGGATTTGTGGATTTCTTAGGCAAGAGTGTTCGAAGAAGGTTATGGGGTCTTCTGATGAGTTTCGGGTAGGAGTGGATTGATTTTAGGAGTTATTCGTGTGGTTATATGTTCGGTTTTGCTTTCGAATCACAATAATGATACTATGTTCCATTTGCGATTTATTGTTGCAATTCTGATGATAATTATAATCATATCTGATTAGCTTTGTTCAGAAGTGCGTTCAAACAGTAGAACTATAGTTGTTTTATGTTTTAGTATAACTAGTTCCTTTCCCATGTATTTAGTAATGCTTTCTTGAATACTCTTACGCACCAATCTGTAGTTGCATAATTTTGATTGACGTACAAGAAAATCCTATTTACTTGATCATGTTACATTGATTTCACTTCTTTTTGATCCATCAAACATTACGTTTCTTGTTGTTCGTCTGGTTACTTTCATTCCACCACTGTAATTTGATTATTGATTCTTATTAAGTGGATACGAGTAGTTTCGTGGTCCTTACAACTGGTTTTCTTGTCTTAATGGTCAATAATGGTTTTTGTAGATCAACAATTGTTCTTAGGATGGATTTGTGGATTTCTTAGGCAAGAGTGTTCGAAGAAGGTTATGGGGTCTTCTGATGAGTTTCGGGTAGGAGTGGATTGGTTTTAGAAGTTATTCGTGTGGTTTATTGTTCGGTTTTGCTTTCGAATCACAATAATGATACTATGTTCCATTTGCGATTTACTGTTGCAATTCTGATGATAATTATAATCATATCTGATTAGCTTTATTCAGAAGTGCGTTCAAACAGTAGAACTATAGTTGTTTTATGTTTTAGTATAACTAGTTCCTTTCCCATGTATTTAGTAATGCTTTCTTAAATACTCTTATGCACCAATCTGTAGTTGCATAATTTTGATTGACGTACAAGAAAATCCTATTTACTTGATCATGTTACATTGATTTCACTTCTTTTTGATCCATCAAACATTACGTTTCTTGTTGTTCGTCTGGTTACTTTCATTCCACCACTGTAATTTGATTATTGATTCTTACTAAATGGATACGAGTAGTTTCGTGGTCCTTAAACTGGTTTCCTTGTCTTAACGGCCAATAATGGTTTCTGTAGATCAACAGTTGTTATTAAGATGGATTTGTGGATTTCTTAGGCAAGAGTGTTCGAAGAAGGTTATGGGGTCTTCTGATGAGTTTCGGGTAGGAGTGGATTGATTTTAGGAGTTATTCGTGTGGTTATATGTTTGGTTTTGCTTTCGAATCACAATAATGATACTATGTTCCATTTGCGATTTATTGTTGCAATTCTGATGATAATTATAATCATATCTGATTAGCTTTGTTCAGAAGTGCGTTCAAACAGTAGAACTATAGTTGTTTTATGTTTTAGTATAACTAGTTCCTTTCCCATGTATTTAGTAATGCTTTCTTGAATACTCTTACGCACCAATCTGTAGTTGCATAATTTTGATTGACGTACAAGAAAATCCTATTTACTTGATCATGTTACATTGATTTCACTTCTTTTTGATCCATCAAACATTACGTTTCTTGTTGTTCGTCTGGTTACTTTCATTCCACCACTGTAATTTGATTATTGATTCTTATAAGTGGATACGAGTAGTTTCGTGGTCCTTACAACTGGTTTCCTTGTCTTAACGGCCAATAATGGTTTCTGTAGATCAACAGTTGTTATTAAGATGGATTTGTGGATTTCTTAGGCAAGAGTGTTCGAAGAAGGTTATGGGGTCTTCTGATGAGTTTCGGGTAGGAGTGGATTGATTTTAGGAGTTATTCGTGTGGTTTTATGTTCGGTTTTGCTTTCGAATCACAATAATGATACTATGTTCCATTTGCGATTTATTGTTGCAATTCTGATGATAATTATAATCATATCTGATTAGCTTTGTTCAGAAGTGCGTTCAAACAGTAGAACTATAGTTGTTTTATGTTTTAGTATAACTAGTTCCTTTCCCATGTATTTAGTAATGCTTTCTTAAATACTCTTACGCACCAATCTGTAGTTGCATAATTTTGATTGACGTACAAGAAAATCCTATTTACTTGATCATGTTACATTGATTTCACTTCTTTTTGATCCATCAAACATTACGTTTCTTGTTGTTCGTCTGGTTACTTTCATTCCACCACTGTAATTTGATTATTGATTCTTACTAAATGGATACGAGTAGTTTCGTGGTCCTTACAACTGGTTTCCTTGTCTTAACGGCCAATAATGGTTTCTGTAGATCAACAGTTGTTATTAAGATGGATTTGTGGATTTCTTAGGCAAGAGTGTTCGAAGAAGGTTATGGGGTCTTCTGATGAGTTTCGGGTAGGAGTGGATTGATTTTAGGAGTTATTCGTGTGGTTTTATGTTCGGTTTTGCTTTCGAATCACAATAATGATACTATGTTCCATTTGCGATTTATTGTTGCAATTCTGATGATAATTATAATCATATCTGATTAGCTTTGTTCAGAAGTGCGTTCAAACAGTAGAACTATAGTTGTTTTATGTTTTAGTATAACTAGTTCCTTTCCCATGTATTTAGTAATGCTTTCTTAAATACTCTTATGCACCAATCTGTAGTTGCATAATTTTGATTGACGTACAAGAAAATCCTATTTACTTGATCATGTTACATTGATTTCACTTCTTTTTGATCCATCAAACATTACGTTTCTTGTTGTTCGTCTGGTTACTTTCATTCCACCACTGTAATTTGATTATTTCGTGGTCCTTACAACTGGTTTCCTTGTCTTAATGGTCAATAATGGTTTCTGTAGATCAACAGTTGTTCTTAGGATGGATTTGTGGATTTCTTAGGCAAGAGTGTTCGAAGAAGGTTATGGGGTCTTCTGATGAGTTTCGGGTAGGAGTGGATTGATTTTAGGAGTTATTCGTGTGGTTTTATGTTCGGTTTTGCTTTCGAATCACAATAATGATACTATGTTCCATTTGCGATTTATTGTTGCAATTCTGATGATAATTATAATCATATCTGATTAGCTTTATTCAGAAGTGCGTTCAAACAGTAGAACTATAGTTGTTTTATGTTTTAGTATAACTAGTTCCTTTCCCATGTATTTAGTAATGCTTTCTTGAATACTCTTACGCACCAATCTGTAGTTGCATAATTTTGATTGACGTACAAGAAAATCCTATTTACTTGATCATGTTACATTGATTTCACTTCTTTTTGATCCATCAAACATTACGTTTCTTGTTGTTCGTCTGGTTACTTTCATTCCACCACTGTAATTTGATTATTGATTCTTACTAAATGGATACGAGTAGTTTCGTGGTCCTTAAAACTGGTTTCCTTGTCTTAACGGCCAATAATGGTTTCTGTAGATCAACAGTTGTTATTAAGATGGATTTGTGGATTTCTTAGGCAAGAGTGTTCGAAGAAGGTTATGGGGTCTTCTGATGAGTTTCGGGTAGGAGTGGATTGATTTTAGGAGTTATTCGTGTGGTTATATGTTCGGTTTTGCTTTCGAATCACAATAATGATACTATGTTCCATTTGCGATTTATTGTTGCAATTCTGATGATAATTATAATCATATCTGATTAGCTTTGTTCAGAAGTGCGTTCAAACAGTAGAACTATAGTTGTTTTATGTTTTAGTATAACTAGTTCCTTTCCCATGTATTTAGTAATGCTTTCTTAAATACTCTTATGCACCAATCTGTAGTTGCATAATTTTGATTGACGTACAAGAAAATCCTATTTACTTGATCATGTTACATTGATTTCACTTCTTTTTGATCCATCAAACATTACGTTTCTTGTTGTTCGTCTGGTTACTTTCATTCCACCACTGTAATTTGATTATTGATTCTTACTAAATGGATACGAGTAGTTTCGTGGTCCTTACAACTGGTTTCCTTGTCTTAACGGCAATAATGGTTTCTGTAGATCAACAGTTGTTATTAAGATGGATTTGTGGATTTCTTAGGCAAGAGTGTTCGAAGAAGGTTATGGGGTCTTCTGATGAGTTTCGGGTAGGAGTGGATTGATTTTAGGAGTTATTCGTGTGGTTTTATGTTCGGTTTTGCTTTCGAATCACAATAATGATACTATGTTCCATTTGCGATTTATTGTTGCAATTCTGATGATAATTATAATCATATCTGATTAGCTTTGTTCAGAAGTGCGTTCAAACAGTAGAACTATAGTTGTTTTATGTTTTAGTATAACTAGTTCCTTTCCCATGTATTTAGTAATGCTTTCTTGAATACTCTTACGCACCAATCTGTAGTTGCATAATTTTGATTGACGTACAAGAAAATCCTATTTACTTGATCATGTTACATTGATTTCACTTCTTTTTGATCCATCAAACATTACGTTTCTTGTTGTTCGTCTGGTTACTTTCATTCCACCACTGTAATTTGATTATTGATTCTTACTAAATGGATACGAGTAGTTTCGTGGTCCTTACAACTGGTTTCCTTGTCTTAACGGCCAATAATGGTTTCTGTAGATCAACAGTTGTTATTAAGATGGATTTGTGGATTTCTTAGGCAAGAGTGTTCGAAGAAGGTTATGGGGTCTTCTGATGAGTTTCGGGTAGGAGTGGATTGATTTTAGGAGTTATTCGTGTGGTTATATGTTCGGTTTTGCTTTCGAATCACAATAATGATACTATGTTCCATTTGCGATTTATTGTTGCAATTCTGATGATAATTATAATCATATCTGATTAGCTTTGTTCAGAAGTGCGTTCAAACAGTAGAACTATAGTTGTTTTATGTTTTAGTATAACTAGTTCCTTTCCCATGTATTTAGTAATGCTTTCTTAATACTCTTACGCACCAATCTGTAGTTGCATAATTTTGATTGACGTACAAGAAAATCCTATTTACTTGATCATGTTACATTGATTTCACTTCTTTTTGATCCATCAAACATTACGTTTCTTGTTGTTCGTCTGGTTACTTTCATTCCACCACTGTAATTTGATTATTGATTCTTACTAAATGGATACGAGTAGTTTCGTGGTCCTTACAACTGGTTTCCTTGTCTTAACGGCCAATAATGGTTTCTGTAGATCAACAGTTGTTATTAAGATGGATTTGTGGATTTCTTAGGCAAGAGTGTTCGAAGAAGGTTATGGGGTCTTCTGATGAGTTTCGGGTAGGAGTGGATTGATTTTAGGAGTTATTCGTGTGGTTATATGTTCGGTTTTGCTTTCGAATCACAATAATGATACTATGTTCCATTTGCGATTTATTGTTGCAATTCTGATGATAATTATAATCATATCTGATTAGCTTTGTTCAGAAGTGCGTTCAAACAGTAGAACTATAGTTGTTTTATGTTTTAGTATAACTAGTTCCTTTCCCATGTATTTAGTAATGCTTTCTTAAATACTCTTATGCACCAATCTGTAGTTGCATAATTTTGATTGACGTACAAGAAAATCCTATTTACTTGATCATGTTACATTGATTTCACTTCTTTTTGATCCATCAAACATTACGTTTCTTGTTGTTCGTCTGGTTACTTTCATTCCACCACTGTAATTTGATTATTGATTCTTATTAAGTGGATACGAGTAGTTTCGTGGTCCTTACAACTGGTTTCCTTGTCTTAATGGTCAATAATGGTTTTTGTAGATCAACAGTTGTTCTTAGGATGGATTTGTGGATTTCTTAGGCAAGAGTGTTCGAAGAAGGTTATGGGGTCTTCTGATGAGTTTCGGGTAGGAGTGGATTGATTTTAGGTGTCATTCCTGTGGTTATATGTTCGGTTTTGATTTCGAATCACAATAATGATACTATGTTCCATTTGCGATTTACTATTACAATTCTTATCATAATTATAATCATATCTGATTAGCTTTGTTCAGAAGTGCGTTCAAACAGTAGAACTATAGTTGTTTTATGTTTTAGTATAACTAGTTCCTTTCCCATGTATTTAGTAATGCTTTCTTTAATACTCTTACGCACCAATCTGTAGTTGCATAATTTTGATTGACGTACAAGAAAATCCTATTTACTTGATCATGTTACATTGATTTCACTTCTTTTTGATCCATCAAACATTACGTTTCTTGTTGTTCGTCTGGTTACTTTCATTCCACCACTGTAATTTGATTATTGATTCTTACTAAATGGATACGAGTAGTTTCGTGGTCCTTAAAACTAGTTTCCTTGTCTTAACGGCCAATAATGGTTTCTGTAGATCAACAGTTGTTATTAAGATGGATTTGTGGATTTCTTAGGCAAGAGTGTTCGAAGAAGGTTATGGGGTCTTCTGATGAGTTTCGGGTAGGAGTGGATTGATTTTAGGAGTTATTCGTGTGGTTATATGTTCGGTTTTGCTTTCGAATCACAATAATGATACTATGTTCCATTTGCGATTTATTGTTGCAATTCTGATGATAATTATAATCATATCTGATTAGCTTTGTTCAGAAGTGCGTTCAAACAGTAGAACTATAGTTGTTTTATGTTTTAGTATAACTAGTTCCTTTCCCATGTATTTAGTAATGCTTTCTTAAATACTCTTACGCACCAATCTGTAGTTGCATAATTTTGATTGACGTACAAGAAAATCCTATTTACTTGATCATGTTACATTGATTTCACTTCTTTTTGATCCATCAAACATTACGTTTCTTGTTGTTCGTCTGGTTACTTTCATTCCACCACTGTAATTTGATTATTGATTCTTACTAAATGGATACGAGTAGTTTCGTGGTCCTTACAACTGGTTTCCTTGTCTTAACGGCCAATAATGGTTTCTGTAGATCAACAGTTGTTATTAAGATGGATTTGTGGATTTCTTAGGCAAGAGTGTTCGAAGAAGGTTATGGGGTCTTCTGATGAGTTTCGGGTAGGAGTGGATTGATTTTAGGAGTTATTCGTGTGGTTTATGTTCGGTTTTGCTTTCGAATCACAATAATGATACTATGTTCCATTTGCGATTTATTGTTGCAATTCTGATGATAATTATAATCATATCTGATTAGCTTTGTTCAGAAGTGCGTTCAAACAGTAGAACTATAGTTGTTTTATGTTTTAGTATAACTAGTTCCTTTCCCATGTATTTAGTAATGCTTTCTTAATACTCTTACGCACCAATCTGTAGTTGCATAATTTTGATTGACGTACAAGAAAATCCTATTTACTTGATCATGTTACATTGATTTCACTTCTTTTTGATCCATCAAACATTACGTTTCTTGTTGTTCGTCTGGTTACTTTCATTCCACCACTGTAATTTGATTATTGATTCTTACTAAATGGATACGAGTAGTTTCGTGGTCCTTAAACTGGTTTCCTTGTCTTAACGGCCAATAATGGTTTCTGTAGATCAACAGTTGTTATTAAGATGGATTTGTGGATTTCTTAGGCAAGAGTGTTCGAAGAAGGTTATGGGGTCTTCTGATGAGTTTCGGGTAGGAGTGGATTGATTTTAGGAGTTATTCGTGTGGTTATATGTTCGGTTTTGCTTTCGAATCACAATAATGATACTATGTTCCATTTGCGATTTATTGTTGCAATTCTGATGATAATTATAATCATATCTGATTAGCTTTGTTCAGAAGTGCGTTCAAACAGTAGAACTATAGTTGTTTTATGTTTTAGTATAACTAGTTCCTTTCCCATGTATTTAGTAATGCTTTCTTGAATACTCTTACGCACCAATCTGTAGTTGCATAATTTTGATTGACGTACAAGAAAATCCTATTTACTTGATCATGTTACATTGATTTCACTTCTTTTTGATCCATCAAACATTACGTTTCTTGTTGTTCGTCTGGTTACTTTCATTCCACCACTGTAATTTGATTATTGATTCTTACTAAATGGATACGAGTAGTTTCGTGGTCCTTACAACTGGTTTCCTTGTCTTAACGGCCAATAATGGTTTCTGTAGATCAACAGTTGTTATTAAGATGGATTTGTGGATTTCTTAGGCAAGAGTGTTCGAAGAAGGTTATGGGGTCTTCTGATGAGTTTCGGGTAGGAGTGGATTGATTTTAGGAGTTATTCGTGTGGTTTATGTTCGGTTTTGCTTTCGAATCACAATAATGATACTATGTTCCATTTGCGATTTATTGTTGCAATTCTGATGATAATTATAATCATATCTGATTAGCTTTGTTCAGAAGTGCGTTCAAACAGTAGAACTATAGTTGTTTTATGTTTTAGTATAACTAGTTCCTTTCCCATGTATTTAGTAATGCTTTCTTGAATACTCTTATGCACCAATCTGTAGTTGCATAATTTTGATTGACGTACAAGAAAATCCTATTTACTTGATCATGTTACATTGATTTCACTTCTTTTTGATCCATCAAACATTACGTTTCTTGTTGTTCGTCTGGTTACTTTCATTCCACCACTGTAATTTGATTATTGATTCTTACTAAATGGATACGAGTAGTTTCGTGGTCCTTACAACTGGTTTCCTTGTCTTAACGGCCAATAATGGTTTCTGTAGATCAACAGTTGTTATTAAGATGGATTTGTGGATTTCTTAGGCAAGAGTGTTCGAAGAAGGTTATGGGGTCTTCTGATGAGTTTCGGGTAGGAGTGGATTGATTTTAGGAGTTATTCGTGTGGTTATATGTTCGGTTTTGCTTTCGAATCACAATAATGATACTATGTTCCATTTGCGATTTATTGTTGCAATTCTGATGATAATTATAATCATATCTGATTAGCTTTGTTCAGAAGTGCGTTCAAACAGTAGAACTATAGTTGTTTTATGTTTTAGTATAACTAGTTCCTTTCCCATGTATTTAGTAATGCTTTCTTGAATACTCTTACGCACCAATCTGTAGTTGCATAATTTTGATTGACGTACAAGAAAATCCTATTTACTTGATCATGTTACATTGATTTCACTTCTTTTTGATCCATCAAACATTACGTTTCTTGTTGTTCGTCTGGTTACTTTCATTCCACCACTGTAATTTGATTATTGATTCTTACTAAATGGATACGAGTAGTTTCGTGGTCCTTACAAACTGGTTTCCTTGTCTTAACGGCCAATAATGGTTTCTGTAGATCAACAGTTGTTATTAAGATGGATTTGTGGATTTCTTAGGCAAGAGTGTTCGAAGAAGGTTATGGGGTCTTCTGATGAGTTTCGGGTAGGAGTGGATTGATTTTAGGAGTTATTCGTGTGGTTTATGTTCGGTTTTGCTTTCGAATCACAATAATGATACTATGTTCCATTTGCGATTTATTGTTGCAATTCTGATGATAATTATAATCATATCTGATTAGCTTTGTTCAGAAGTGCGTTCAAACAGTAGAACTATAGTTGTTTTATGTTTTAGTATAACTAGTTCCTTTCCCATGTATTTAGTAATGCTTTCTTAAATACTCTTACGCACCAATCTGTAGTTGCATAATTTTGATTGACGTACAAGAAAATCCTATTTACTTGATCATGTTACATTGATTTCACTTCTTTTTGATCCATCAAACATTACGTTTCTTGTTGTTCGTCTGGTTACTTTCATTCCACCACTGTAATTTGATTATTGATTCTTACAAATGGATACGAGTAGTTTCGTGGTCCTTAAACTGGTTTCCTTGTCTTAACGGCCAATAATGGTTTCTGTAGATCAACAGTTGTTATTAAGATGGATTTGTGGATTTCTTAGGCAAGAGTGTTCGAAGAAGGTTATGGGGTCTTCTGATGAGTTTCGGGTAGGAGTGGATTGATTTTAGGAGTTATTCGTGTGGTTATATGTTTGGTTTTGCTTTCGAATCACAATAATGATACTATGTTCCATTTGCGATTTATTGTTGCAATTCTGATGATAATTATAATCATATCTGATTAGCTTTGTTCAGAAGTGCGTTCAAACAGTAGAACTATAGTTGTTTTATGTTTTAGTATAACTAGTTCCTTTCCCATGTATTTAGTAATGCTTTCTTGAATACTCTTATGCACCAATCTGTAGTTGCATAATTTTGATTGACGTACAAGAAAATCCTATTTACTTGATCATGTTACATTGATTTCACTTCTTTTTGATCCATCAAACATTACGTTTCTTGTTGTTCGTCTGGTTACTTTCATTCCACCACTGTAATTTGATTATTGATTCTTACTAATGGATACGAGTAGTTTCGTGGTCCTTACAACTGGTTTCCTTGTCTTAACGGCCAATAATGGTTTCTGTAGATCAACAGTTGTTATTAAGATGGATTTGTGGATTTCTTAGGCAAGAGTGTTCGAAGAAGGTTATGGGGTCTTCTGATGAGTTTCGGGTAGGAGTGGATTGATTTTAGGAGTTATTCGTGTGGTTATATGTTCGGTTTTGCTTTCGAATCACAATAATGATACTATGTTCCATTTGCGATTTATTGTTGCAATTCTGATGATAATTATAATCATATCTGATTAGCTTTGTTCAGAAGTGCGTTCAAACAGTAGAACTATAGTTGTTTTATGTTTTAGTATAACTAGTTCCTTTCCCATGTATTTAGTAATGCTTTCTTGAATACTCTTACGCACCAATCTGTAGTTGCATAATTTTGATTGACGTACAAGAAAATCCTATTTACTTGATCATGTTACATTGATTTCACTTCTTTTTGATCCATCAAACATTACGTTTCTTGTTGTTCGTCTGGTTACTTTCATTCCACCACTGTAATTTGATTATTGATTCTTACTAAATGGATACGAGTAGTTTCGTGGTCCTTACAACTGGTTTCCTTGTCTTAACGGCCAATAATGGTTTCTGTAGATCAACAGTTGTTATTAAGATGGATTTGTGGATTTCTTAGGCAAGAGTGTTCGAAGAAGGTTATGGGGTCTTCTGATGAGTTTCGGGTAGGAGTGGATTGATTTTAGGAGTTATTCGTGTGGTTTATGTTCGGTTTTGCTTTCGAATCACAATAATGATACTATGTTCCATTTGCGATTTATTGTTGCAATTCTGATGATAATTATAATCATATCTGATTAGCTTTGTTCAGAAGTGCGTTCAAACAGTAGAACTATAGTTGTTTTATGTTTTAGTATAACTAGTTCCTTTCCCATGTATTTAGTAATGCTTTCTTGAATACTCTTACGCACCAATCTGTAGTTGCATAATTTTGATTGACGTACAAGAAAATCCTATTTACTTGATCATGTTACATTGATTTCACTTCTTTTTGATCCATCAAACATTACGTTTCTTGTTGTTCGTCTGGTTACTTTCATTCCACCACTGTAATTTGATTATTGATTCTTACTAAATGGATACGAGTAGTTTCGTGGTCCTTAAACTGGTTTCCTTGTCTTAACGGCCAATAATGGTTTCTGTAGATCAACAGTTGTTATTAAGATGGATTTGTGGATTTCTTAGGCAAGAGTGTTCGAAGAAGGTTATGGGGTCTTCTGATGAGTTTCGGGTAGGAGTGGATTGATTTTAGGAGTTATTCGTGTGGTTTTATGTTCGGTTTTGCTTTCGAATCACAATAATGATACTATGTTCCATTTGCGATTTATTGTTGCAATTCTGATGATAATTATAATCATATCTGATTAGCTTTGTTCAGAAGTGCGTTCAAACAGTAGAACTATAGTTGTTTTATGTTTTAGTATAACTAGTTCCTTTCCCATGTATTTAGTAATGCTTTCTTGAATACTCTTATGCACCAATCTGTAGTTGCATAATTTTGATTGACGTACAAGAAAATCCTATTTACTTGATCATGTTACATTGATTTCACTTCTTTTTGATCCATCAAACATTACGTTTCTTGTTGTTCGTCTGGTTACTTTCATTCCACCACTGTAATTTGATTATTGATTCTTACTAAATGGATACGAGTAGTTTCGTGGTCCTTAAAACTGGTTTCCTTGTCTTAACGGCCAATAATGGTTTCTGTAGATCAACAGTTGTTATTAAGATGGATTTGTGGATTTCTTAGGCAAGAGTGTTCGAAGAAGGTTATGGGGTCTTCTGATGAGTTTCGGGTAGGAGTGGATTGATTTTAGGAGTTATTCGTGTGGTTATATGTTTGGTTTTGCTTTCGAATCACAATAATGATACTATGTTCCATTTGCGATTTATTGTTGCAATTCTGATGATAATTATAATCATATCTGATTAGCTTTGTTCAGAAGTGCGTTCAAACAGTAGAACTATAGTTGTTTTATGTTTTAGTATAACTAGTTCCTTTCCCATGTATTTAGTAATGCTTTCTTAAATACTCTTACGCACCAATCTGTAGTTGCATAATTTTGATTGACGTACAAGAAAATCCTATTTACTTGATCATGTTACATTGATTTCACTTCTTTTTGATCCATCAAACATTACGTTTCTTGTTGTTCGTCTGGTTACTTTCATTCCACCACTGTAATTTGATTATTGATTCTTACTAAATGGATACGAGTAGTTTCGTGGTCCTTAAAACTGGTTTCCTTGTCTTAACGGCCAATAATGGTTTCTGTAGATCAACAGTTGTTATTAAGATGGATTTGTGGATTTCTTAGGCAAGAGTGTTCGAAGAAGGTTATGGGGTCTTCTGATGAGTTTCGGGTAGGAGTGGATTGATTTTAGGAGTTATTCGTGTGGTTTATGTTCGGTTTTGCTTTCGAATCACAATAATGATACTATGTTCCATTTGCGATTTATTGTTGCAATTCTGATGATAATTATAATCATATCTGATTAGCTTTGTTCAGAAGTGCGTTCAAACAGTAGAACTATAGTTGTTTTATGTTTTAGTATAACTAGTTCCTTTCCCATGTATTTAGTAATGCTTTCTTAAATACTCTTACGCACCAATCTGTAGTTGCATAATTTTGATTGACGTACAAGAAAATCCTATTTACTTGATCATGTTACATTGATTTCACTTCTTTTTGATCCATCAAACATTACGTTTCTTGTTGTTCGTCTCGTTACTTTCATTCCACCACTGTAATTTGATTATTGATTCTTATAAGTGGATACGAGTAGTTTCGTGGTCCTTACAACTGGTTTCCTTGTCTTAACGGTCAATAATGGTTTCTGTAGATCAACAGTTGTTATTAGGATGGATTTGTGGATTTCTTAGGCAAGAGTGTTCGAAGAAGGTTATGGGGTCTTCTGATGAGTTTCGGGTAGGAGTGGATTGATTTTAGGAGTTATTCGTGTGGTTTTATGTTCGGTTTTGCTTTCGAATCACAATAATGATACTATGTTCCATTTGCGATTTATTGTTGCAATTCTGATGATAATTATAATCATATCTGATTAGCTTTGTTCAGAAGTGCGTTCAAACAGTAGAACTATAGTTGTTTTATGTTTTAGTATAACTAGTTCCTTTCCCATGTATTTAGTAATGCTTTCTTGAATACTCTTACGCACCAATCTGTAGTTGCATAATTTTGATTGACGTACAAGAAAATCCTATTTACTTGATCATGTTACATTGATTTCACTTCTTTTTGATCCATCAAACATTACGTTTCTTGTTGTTCGTCTGGTTACTTTCATTCCACCACTGTAATTTGATTATTGATTCTTACTAAATGGATACGAGTAGTTTCGTGGTCCTTAAACTGGTTTCCTTGTCTTAACGGCCAATAATGGTTTCTGTAGATCAACAGTTGTTATTAAGATGGATTTGTGGATTTCTTAGGCAAGAGTGTTCGAAGAAGGTTATGGGGTCTTCTGATGAGTTTCGGGTAGGAGTGGATTGATTTTAGGAGTTATTCGTGTGGTTATATGTTCGGTTTTGCTTTCGAATCACAATAATGATACTATGTTCCATTTGCGATTTATTGTTGCAATTCTGATGATAATTATAATCATATCTGATTAGCTTTGTTCAGAAGTGCGTTCAAACAGTAGAACTATAGTTGTTTTATGTTTTAGTATAACTAGTTCCTTTCCCATGTATTTAGTAATGCTTTCTTAAATACTCTTATGCACCAATCTGTAGTTGCATAATTTTGATTGACGTACAAGAAAATCCTATTTACTTGATCATGTTACATTGATTTCACTTCTTTTTGATCCATCAAACATTACGTTTCTTGTTGTTCGTCTGGTTACTTTCATTCCACCACTGTAATTTGATTATTGATTCTTATAAATGGATACGAGTAGTTTCGTGGTCCTTACAACTGGTTTCCTTGTCTTAACGGCCAATAATGGTTTCTGTAGATCAACAGTTGTTATTAAGATGGATTTGTGGATTTCTTAGGCAAGAGTGTTCGAAGAAGGTTATGGGGTCTTCTGATGAGTTTCGGGTAGGAGTGGATTGATTTTAGGAGTTATTCGTGTGGTTTTATGTTCGGTTTTGCTTTCGAATCACAATAATGATACTATGTTCCATTTGCGATTTATTGTTGCAATTCTGATGATAATTATAATCATATCTGATTAGCTTTGTTCAGAAGTGCGTTCAAACAGTAGAACTATAGTTGTTTTATGTTTTAGTATAACTAGTTCCTTTCCCATGTATTTAGTAATGCTTTCTTGAATACTCTTACGCACCAATCTGTAGTTGCATAATTTTGATTGACGTACAAGAAAATCCTATTTACTTGATCATGTTACATTGATTTCACTTCTTTTTGATCCATCAAACATTACGTTTCTTGTTGTTCGTCTGGTTACTTTCATTCCACCACTGTAATTTGATTATTGATTCTTACTAAATGGATACGAGTAGTTTCGTGGTCCTTAAACTGGTTTCCTTGTCTTAACGGCCAATAATGGTTTCTGTAGATCAACAGTTGTTATTAAGATGGATTTGTGGATTTCTTAGGCAAGAGTGTTCGAAGAAGGTTATGGGGTCTTCTGATGAGTTTCGGGTAGGAGTGGATTGATTTTAGGAGTTATTCGTGTGGTTATATGTTCGGTTTTGCTTTCGAATCACAATAATGATACTATGTTCCATTTGCGATTTATTGTTGCAATTCTGATGATAATTATAATCATATCTGATTAGCTTTGTTCAGAAGTGCGTTCAAACAGTAGAACTATAGTTGTTTTATGTTTTAGTATAACTAGTTCCTTTCCCATGTATTTAGTAATGCTTTCTTAAATACTCTTATGCACCAATCTGTAGTTGCATAATTTTGATTGACGTACAAGAAAATCCTATTTACTTGATCATGTTACATTGATTTCACTTCTTTTTGATCCATCAAACATTACGTTTCTTGTTGTTCGTCTGGTTACTTTCATTCCACCACTGTAATTTGATTATTGATTCTTACTAAATGGATACGAGTAGTTTCGTGGTCCTTACAACTGGTTTCCTTGTCTTAACGGCCAATAATGGTTTCTGTAGATCAACAGTTGTTATTAAGATGGATTTGTGGATTTCTTAGGCAAGAGTGTTCGAAGAAGGTTATGGGGTCTTCTGATGAGTTTCGGGTAGGAGTGGATTGATTTTAGGAGTTATTCGTGTGGTTTTATGTTCGGTTTTGCTTTCGAATCACAATAATGATACTATGTTCCATTTGCGATTTATTGTTGCAATTCTGATGATAATTATAATCATATCTGATTAGCTTTGTTCAGAAGTGCGTTCAAACAGTAGAACTATAGTTGTTTTATGTTTTAGTATAACTAGTTCCTTTCCCATGTATTTAGTAATGCTTTCTTGAATACTCTTACGCACCAATCTGTAGTTGCATAATTTTGATTGACGTACAAGAAAATCCTATTTACTTGATCATGTTACATTGATTTCACTTCTTTTTGATCCATCAAACATTACGTTTCTTGTTGTTCGTCTGGTTACTTTCATTCCACCACTGTAATTTGATTATTGATTCTTACTAAATGGATACGAGTAGTTTCGTGGTCCTTAAAACTGGTTTCCTTGTCTTAACGGCCAATAATGGTTTCTGTAGATCAACAGTTGTTATTAAGATGGATTTGTGGATTTCTTAGGCAAGAGTGTTCGAAGAAGGTTATGGGGTCTTCTGATGAGTTTCGGGTAGGAGTGGATTGATTTTAGGAGTTATTCGTGTGGTTTTATGTTCGGTTTTGCTTTCGAATCATAATAATGATGCTATGTTCCATTTGCGATTTATTGTTGCAATTCTGATGATAATTATAATCATATCTGATTAGCTTTATTCAGAAGTGCGTTCAAACAGTAGAACTATAGTTGTTTTATGTTTTAGTATAACTAGTTCCTTTCCCATGTATTTAGTAATGCTTTCTTAAATACTCTTATGCACCAATCTGTAGTTGCATAATTTTGATTGACGTACAAGAAAATCCTATTTACTTGATCATGTTACATTGATTTCACTTCTTTTTGATCCATCAAACATTACGTTTCTTGTTGTTCGTCTGGTTACTTTCATTCCACCACTGTAATTTGATTATTGATTCTTACTAAATGGATACGAGTAGTTTCGTGGTCCTTAAAACTGGTTTCCTTGTCTTAACGGCCAATAATGGTTTCTGTAGATCAACAGTTGTTATTAAGATGGATTTGTGGATTTCTTAGGCAAGAGTGTTCGAAGAAGGTTATGGGGTCTTCTGATGAGTTTCGGGTAGGAGTGGATTGATTTTAGGAGTTATTCGTGTGGTTATATGTTCGGTTTTGCTTTCGAATCACAATAATGATACTATGTTCCATTTGCGATTTATTGTTGCAATTCTGATGATAATTATAATCATATCTGATTAGCTTTGTTCAGAAGTGCGTTCAAACAGTAGAACTATAGTTGTTTTATGTTTTAGTATAACTAGTTCCTTTCCCATGTATTTAGTAATGCTTTCTTGAATACTCTTACGCACCAATCTGTAGTTGCATAATTTTGATTGACGTACAAGAAAATCCTATTTACTTGATCATGTTACATTGATTTCACTTCTTTTTGATCCATCAAACATTACGTTTCTTGTTGTTCGTCTGGTTACTTTCATTCCACCACTGTAATTTGATTATTGATTCTTACTAAATGGATACGAGTAGTTTCGTGGTCCTTAAACTGGTTTCCTTGTCTTAACGGCCAATAATGGTTTCTGTAGATCAACAGTTGTTATTAAGATGGATTTGTGGATTTCTTAGGCAAGAGTGTTCGAAGAAGGTTATGGGGTCTTCTGATGAGTTTCGGGTAGGAGTGGATTGATTTTAGGAGTTATTCGTGTGGTTTTATGTTCGGTTTTGCTTTCGAATCACAATAATGATACTATGTTCCATTTGCGATTTATTGTTGCAATTCTGATGATAATTATAATCATATCTGATTAGCTTTGTTCAGAAGTGCGTTCAAACAGTAGAACTATAGTTGTTTTATGTTTTAGTATAACTAGTTCCTTTCCCATGTATTTAGTAATGCTTTCTTAATACTCTTACGCACCAATCTGTAGTTGCATAATTTTGATTGACGTACAAGAAAATCCTATTTACATGATCATGTTACATTGATTTCACTTCTTTTTGATCCATCAAACATTACGTTTCTTGTTGTTCGTCTGGTTACTTTCATTCCACCACTGTAATTTGATTATTGATTCTTATTAAGTGGATACGAGTAGTTTCGTGGTCCTTACAACTGGTTTCCTTGTCTTATTGGTCAATAATGGTTTTTGTAGATCACCAGTTGTTCTTAGGATGTCTTAGGATGGATTTGTGGATTTCTTAGGCAAGAGTGTTCGAAGAAGGTTATGGGGACTTCTGATGAGTTTCGGGTAGGAGTGGATTGATTTTAGGAGTTATTCGTGTGGTTTTATGTTCGGTTTTGCTTTCGAATCATAATAATGATACTATGTTCCATTTGCGATTTATTGTTGCAATTCTGATGATAATTATAATCATATCTGATTAGCTTTGTTCAGAAGTGCGTTCAAACAGTAGAACTATAGTTGTTTTATGTTTTAGTATAACTAGTTCCTTTCCCATGTATTTAGTAATGCTTTCTTGAATACTCTTACGCACCAATCTGTAGTTGCATAATTTTGATTGACGTACAAGAAAATCCTATTTACTTGATCATGTTACATTGATTTCACTTCTTTTTGATCCATCAAACATTACGTTTCTTGTTGTTCGTCTGGTTACTTTCATTCCACCACTGTAATTTGATTATTGATTCTTACTAAATGGATACGAGTAGTTTCGTGGTCCTTACAACTGGTTTCCTTGTCTTAACGGCCAATAATGGTTTCTGTAGATCAACAGTTGTTATTAAGATGGATTTGTGGATTTCTTAGGCAAGAGTGTTCGAAGAAGGTTATGGGGTCTTCTGATGAGTTTCGGGTAGGAGTGGATTGATTTTAGGAGTTATTCGTGTGGTTATATGTTCGGTTTTGCTTTCGAATCACAATAATGATACTATGTTCCATTTGCGATTTATTGTTGCAATTCTGATGATAATTATAATCATATCTGATTAGCTTTGTTCAGAAGTGCGTTCAAACAGTAGAACTATAGTTGTTTTATGTTTTAGTATAACTAGTTCCTTTCCCATGTATTTAGTAATGCTTTCTTGAATACTCTTACGCACCAATCTGTAGTTGCATAATTTTGATTGACGTACAAGAAAATCCTATTTACTTGATCATGTTACATTGATTTCACTTCTTTTTGATCCATCAAACATTACGTTTCTTGTTGTTCGTCTGGTTACTTTCATTCCACCACTGTAATTTGATTATTGATTCTTACTAAATGGATACGAGTAGTTTCGTGGTCCTTAAACTGGTTTCCTTGTCTTAACGGCCAATAATGGTTTCTGTAGATCAACAGTTGTTATTAAGATGGATTTGTGGATTTCTTAGGCAAGAGTGTTCGAAGAAGGTTATGGGGTCTTCTGATGAGTTTCGGGTAGGAGTGGATTGATTTTAGGAGTTATTCGTGTGGTTATATGTTCGGTTTTGCTTTCGAATCACAATAATGATACTATGTTCCATTTGCGATTTATTGTTGCAATTCTGATGATAATTATAATCATATCTGATTAGCTTTGTTCAGAAGTGCGTTCAAACAGTAGAACTATAGTTGTTTTATGTTTTAGTATAACTAGTTCCTTTCCCATGTATTTAGTAATGCTTTCTTAATACTCTTACGCACCAATCTGTAGTTGCATAATTTTGATTGACGTACAAGAAAATCCTATTTACTTGATCATGTTACATTGATTTCACTTCTTTTTGATCCATCAAACATTACGTTTCTTGTTGTTCGTCTGGTTACTTTCATTCCACCACTGTAATTTGATTATTGATTCTTACTAAATGGATACGAGTAGTTTCGTGGTCCTTAAACTGGTTTCCTTGTCTTAACGGCCAATAATGGTTTCTGTAGATCAACAGTTGTTATTAAGATGGATTTGTGGATTTCTTAGGCAAGAGTGTTCGAAGAAGGTTATGGGGTCTTCTGATGAGTTTCGGGTAGGAGTGGATTGATTTTAGGAGTTATTCGTGTGGTTTTATGTTCGGTTTTGCTTTCGAATCACAATAATGATACTATGTTCCATTTGCGATTTATTGTTGCAATTCTGATGATAATTATAATCATATCTGATTAGCTTTGTTCAGAAGTGCGTTCAAACAGTAGAACTATAGTTGTTTTATGTTTTAGTATAACTAGTTCCTTTCCCATGTATTTAGTAATGCTTTCTTAAATACTCTTATGCACCAATCTGTAGTTGCATAATTTTGATTGACGTACAAGAAAATCCTATTTACTTGATCATGTTACATTGATTTCACTTCTTTTTGATCCATCAAACATTACGTTTCTTGTTGTTCGTCTGGTTACTTTCATTCCACCACTGTAATTTGATTATTGATTCTTATTAAGTGGATACGAGTAGTTTCGTGGTCCTTACAACTGGTTTCCTTGTCTTAATGGTCAATAATGGTTTCTGTAGATCAACAGTTGTTATTAAGATGGATTTGTGGATTTCTTAGGCAAGAGTGTTCGAAGAAGGTTATGGGGTCTTCTGATGAGTTTCGGGTAGGAGTGGATTGATTTTAGGAGTTATTCGTGTGGTTTTATGTTCGGTTTTGCTTTCGAATCACAATAATGATACTATGTTCCATTTGCGATTTATTGTTGCAATTCTGATGATAATTATAATCATATCTGATTAGCTTTGTTCAGAAGTGCGTTCAAACAGTAGAACTATAGTTGTTTTATGTTTTAGTATAACTAGTTCCTTTCCCATGTATTTAGTAATGCTTTCTTGAATACTCTTACGCACCAATCTGTAGTTGCATAATTTTGATTGACGTACAAGAAAATCCTATTTACTTGATCATGTTACATTGATTTCACTTCTTTTTGATCCATCAAACATTACGTTTCTTGTTGTTCGTCTGGTTACTTTCATTCCACCACTGTAATTTGATTATTGATTCTTACTAAATGGATACGAGTAGTTTCGTGGTCCTTAAACTGGTTTCCTTGTCTTAACGGCCAATAATGGTTTCTGTAGATCAACAGTTGTTATTAAGATGGATTTGTGGATTTCTTAGGCAAGAGTGTTCGAAGAAGGTTATGGGGTCTTCTGATGAGTTTCGGGTAGGAGTGGATTGATTTTAGGAGTTATTCGTGTGGTTATATGTTCGGTTTTGCTTTCGAATCACAATAATGATACTATGTTCCATTTGCGATTTATTGTTGCAATTCTGATGATAATTATAATCATATCTGATTAGCTTTGTTCAGAAGTGCGTTCAAACAGTAGAACTATAGTTGTTTTATGTTTTAGTATAACTAGTTCCTTTCCCATGTATTTAGTAATGCTTTCTTGAATACTCTTACGCACCAATCTGTAGTTGCATAATTTTGATTGACGTACAAGAAAATCCTATTTACTTGATCATGTTACATTGATTTCACTTCTTTTTGATCCATCAAACATTACGTTTCTTGTTGTTCGTCTGGTTACTTTCATTCCACCACTGTAATTTGATTATTGATTCTTACTAAATGGATACGAGTAGTTTCGTGGTCCTTACAACTGGTTTCCTTGTCTTAACGGCCAATAATGGTTTCTGTAGATCAACAGTTGTTATTAAGATGGATTTGTGGATTTCTTAGGCAAGAGTGTTCGAAGAAGGTTATGGGGTCTTCTGATGAGTTTCGGGTAGGAGTGGATTGATTTTAGGAGTTATTCGTGTGGTTATATGTTCGGTTTTGCTTTCGAATCACAATAATGATACTATGTTCCATTTGCGATTTATTGTTGCAATTCTGATGATAATTATAATCATATCTGATTAGCTTTGTTCAGAAGTGCGTTCAAACAGTAGAACTATAGTTGTTTTATGTTTTAGTATAACTAGTTCCTTTCCCATGTATTTAGTAATGCTTTCTTAATACTCTTACGCACCAATCTGTAGTTGCATAATTTTGATTGACGTACAAGAAAATCCTATTTACTTGATCATGTTACATTGATTTCACTTCTTTTTGATCCATCAAACATTACGTTTCTTGTTGTTCGTCTGGTTACTTTCATTCCACCACTGTAATTTGATTATTGATTCTTACTAAATGGATACGAGTAGTTTCGTGGTCCTTAAACTGGTTTCCTTGTCTTAACGGCCAATAATGGTTTCTGTAGATCAACAGTTGTTATTAAGATGGATTTGTGGATTTCTTAGGCAAGAGTGTTCGAAGAAGGTTATGGGGTCTTCTGATGAGTTTCGGGTAGGAGTGGATTGATTTTAGGAGTTATTCGTGTGGTTTTATGTTCGGTTTTGCTTTCGAATCACAATAATGATACTATGTTCCATTTGCGATTTATTGTTGCAATTCTGATGATAATTATAATCATATCTGATTAGCTTTGTTCAGAAGTGCGTTCAAACAGTAGAACTATAGTTGTTTTATGTTTTAGTATAACTAGTTCCTTTCCCATGTATTTAGTAATGCTTTCTTGAATACTCTTACGCACCAATCTGTAGTTGCATAATTTTGATTGACGTACAAGAAAATCCTATTTACTTGATCATGTTACATTGATTTCACTTCTTTTTGATCCATCAAACATTACGTTTCTTGTTGTTCGTCTGGTTACTTTCATTCCACCACTGTAATTTGATTATTGATTCTTATTAAGTGGATACGAGTAGTTTCGTGGTCCTTACAACTGGTTTCCTTGTCTTAATGGCCAATAATGGTTTCTGTAGATCAACAGTTGTTATTAAGATGGATTTGTGGATTTCTTACGCAAGAGTGTTCGAAGAAGGTTATGGGGTCTTCTGATGAGTTTCGGGTAGGAGTGGATTGATTTTAGGAGTTATTCGTGTGGTTTTATGTTCGGTTTTGCTTTCGAATCACAATAATGATACTATGTTCCATTTGCGATTTATTGTTGCAATTCTGATGATAATTATAATCATATCTGATTAGCTTTGTTCAGAAGTGCGTTCAAACAGTAGAACTATAGTTGTTTTATGTTTTAGTATAACTAGTTCCTTTCCCATGTATTTAGTAATGCTTTCTTGAATACTCTTACGCACCAATCTGTAGTTGCATAATTTTGATTGACGTACAAGAAAATTCTATTTACTTGATCATGTTACATTGATTTCACTTCTTTTTGATCCATCAAACATTACGTTTCTTGTTGTTCGTCTGGTTACTTTCATTCCACCACTGTAATTTGATTATTGATTCTTACTAAATGGATACGAGTAGTTTCGTGGTCCTTACAACTGGTTTCCGTGTCTTAACGGCCAATAATGGTTTCTGTAGATCAACAGTTGTTATTATAATGGATTTGTGGATTTCTTAGGCAATAGTGTTCGAAGAAGGTTATGGGGTCTTCTGATGAGTTTCGGGTAGGAGTGGATTGATTTTAGGAGTTATTCGTGTGGTTATATGTTTGGTTTTGCTTTCGAATCACAATAATGATACTATGTTCCATTTGCGATTTATTGTTGCAATTCTGATGATAATTATAATCATATCTGATTAGCTTTCTTCAGAAGTGCGTTCAAACAGTAGAGCTATAGTTGTTTTATGTTTTAGTATAACTAGTTCCTTTCCCATGTATTTAGTAATGCTTTCTTGAATACTCTTACGCATCAATCTATAGTTGCATAATTTTGATTGACGTACAAGAAAATCCTATTTACTTGATCATGTTACATTGATTTCACTTCTTTTTGATCCATCAAACATTACATTTCTTGTTGTTCGTCTGGTTACTTTCATTCCACCACTGTAATTTGATTATTGATTCTTAATGGATACGAGTAGTTTCGTGGTCCTTAAAACTCGTTTCCTTGTCTTAACGGCCAATAATGGTTTCTGTAGATCAACATTTGTTATTAAGATGGATTTGTGGATTTCTTAGGCAAGAGTGTTCGAAGAAGGTTATGGGGTCTTCTGATGAGTTTCGGGTAGGAGTGGATTGATTTTAGGAGTTATTCGTGTGGTTTTATGTTCGGTTTTGCTTTCGAATCACAATAATGATACTATGTTCCATTTGCGATTTATTGTTGCAATTCTGATGATAATTATAATCATATCTGATTAGCTTTGTTCAGAAGTGCGTTCAAACAGTAGAACTATAGTTGTTTTATGTTTTAGTATAACTAGTTCCTTTCCCATGTATTTAGTAATGCTTTCTTGAATACTCTTACGCACCAATCTGTAGTTGCATAATTTTGATTGACGTACAAGAAAATCCTATTTACTTGATCATGTTACATTGATTTCACTTCTTTTTGATCCATCAAACATTACGTTTCTTGTTGTTCGTCTGGTTACTTTCATTCCACCACTGTAATTTGATTATTGATTCTTATAAATGGATACGAGTAGTTTCGTGGTCCTTACAACTGGTTTCCTTGTCTTAATGGTCAATAATGGTTTCTGTAGATCAACAGTTGTTATTAAGATGGATTTGTGGATTTCTTAGGCAAGAGTGTTCGAAGAAGGTTATGGGGTCTTCTGATGAGTTTCGGGTAGGAGTGGATTGATTTTAGGAGTTATTCGTGTGGTTTTATGTTCGGTTTTGCTTTCGAATCACAATAATGATACTATGTTCCATTTGCGATTTATTGTTGCAATTCTGATGATAATTATAATCATATCTGATTAGCTTTGTTCAGAAGTGCGTTCAAACAGTAGAACTATAGTTGTTTTATGTTTTAGTATAACTAGTTCCTTTCCCATGTATTTAGTAATGCTTTCTTAAATACTCTTATGCACCAATCTGTAGTTGCATAATTTTGATTGACGTACAAGAAAATCCTATTTACTTGATCATGTTACATTGATTTCACTTCTTTTTGATCCATCAAACATTATGTTTCTTGTTGTTCGTCTGGTTACTTTCATTCCACCACTGTAATTTGATTATTTCATGGTCCTTACAACTGGTTTCCTTGTCTTAATGGTCAATAATGGTTTCTGTAGATCAACAGTTGTTATTAAGATTGATTTGTGGATTTCTTAGGCAAGAGTGTTCGAAGAAGGTTATGGGGTCTTCTGATGAGTTTCGGGTAGGAGTGGATTGATTTTAGGAGTTATTCGTGTGGTTTTATGTTCGGTTTTGCTTTCGAATCACAATAATGATACTATGTTCCATTTGCGATTTATTGTTGCAATTCTGATGATAATTATAATCATATCTGATTAGCTTTGTTCAGAAGTGCGTTCAAACAGTAGAACTATAGTTGTTTTATGTTTTAGTATAACTAGTTCCTTTCCCATGTATTTAGTAATGCTTTCTTAAATACTCTTACGCACCAATCTGTAGTTGCATAATTTTGATTGACGTACAAGAAAATCCTATTTACTTGATCATGTTACATTGATTTCACTTCTTTTTGATCCATCAAACATTACGTTTCTTGTTGTTCGTCTGGTTACTTTCATTCCACCACTGTAATTTGATTATTGATTCTTATTAAGTGGATACGAGTAGTTTCGTGGTCCTTACAACTGGTTTCCTTGTCTTAATGGTCAATAATGGTTTCTGTAGATCAACAGTTGTTATTAAGATGGATTTGTGGATTTCTTAGGCAAGAGTGTTCGAAGAAGGTTATGGGGTCTTCTGATGAGTTTCGGGTAGGAGTGGATTGATTTTAGGAGTTATTCGTGTGGTTTATGTTCGGTTTTGCTTTCGAATCACAATAATGATACTATGTTCCATTTGCGATTTATTGTTGCAATTCTGATGATAATTATAATCATATCTGATTAGCTTTGTTCAGAAGTGCGTTCAAACAGTAGAACTATAGTTGTTTTATGTTTTAGTATAACTAGTTCCTTTCCCATGTATTTAGTAATGCTTTCTTAAATACTCTTATGCACCAATCTGTAGTTGCATAATTTTGATTGACGTACAAGAAAATCCTATTTACTTGATCATGTTACATTGATTTCACTTCTTTTTGATCCATCAAACATTACGTTTCTTGTTGTTCGTCTGGTTACTTTCATTCCACCACTGTAATTTGATTATTGATTCTTACTAAATGGATACGAGTAGTTTCGTGGTCCTTACAACTGGTTTCCTTGTCTTAATGGCCAATAATGGTTTCTGTAGATCAACAGTTGTTATTATGATGGATTTGTGGATTTCTTAGGCAAGAGTGTTCGAAGAAGGTTATGGGGTCTTCTGATGAGTTTCGGGTAGGAGTGGATTGATTTTAGGAGTTATTCGTGTGGTTATATGTTCGGTTTTGCTTTCGAATCACAATAATGATACTATGTTCCATTTGCGATTTATTGTTGCAATTCTGATGATAATTATAATCATATCTGATTAGCTTTGTTCAGAAGTGCGTTCAAACAGTAGAACTATAGTTGTTTTATGTTTTAGTATAACTAGTTCCTTTCCCATGTATTTAGTAATGCTTTCTTGAATACTCCTACGCACCAATCTGTAGTTGCATAATTTTGATTGACGTACAAGAAAATCCTATTTACTTGATCATGTTACATTGATTTCACTTCTTTTTGATCCATCAAACATTACGTTTCTTGTTGTTCATCTGGTTACTTTTATTCCACCACTGTAATTTGATTATTGATTCTTAGTAAATGATACGAGTAGTTTCGTGGTCCTTACAACTGGTTTCCTTGTCTTAATGGCCAATAATGGTTTCTGTAGATCAACAGTTGTTATTAAGATGGATTTGTGGATTTCTTACGCAAGAGTGTTCGAAGAAGGTTATGGGGTCTTCTGATGAGTTTCGGGTAGGAGTGGATTGATTTTAGGAGTTATTCGTGTGGTTTTATGTTCGGTTTTGCTTTCGAATCACAATAATGATACTATGTTCCATTTGCGATTTATTGTTGCAATTCTGATGATAATTATAATCATATCTGATTAGCTTTGTTCAGAAGTGCGTTCAAACAGTAGAACTATAGTTGTTTTATGTTTTAGTATAACTAGTTCCTTTCCCATGTATTTAGTAATGCTTTCTTAAATACTCTTATGCACCAATCTGTAGTTGCATAATTTTGATTGACGTACAAGAAAATCCTATTTACTTGATCATGTTACATTGATTTCACTTCTTTTTGATCCATCAAACATTACGTTTCTTGTTGTTCGTCTGGTTACTTTCATTCCACCACTGTAATTTGATTATTGATTCTTATTAAATGGATACGAGTAGTTTCGTGGTCCTTACAACTGGTTTCCTTGTCTTAATGGTCAATAATGGTTTCTGTAGATCAACAGTTGTTATTAAGATGGATTTGTGGATTTCTTAGGCAAGAGTGTTCGAAGAAGGTTATGGGGTCTTCTGATGAGTTTCGGGTAGGAGTGGATTGATTTTAGGAGTTATTCGTGTGGTTTTATGTTCGGTTTTGCTTTCGAATCACAATAATGATACTATGTTCCATTTGCGATTTATTGTTGCAATTCTGATGATAATTATAATCATATCTGATTAGCTTTGTTCAGAAGTGCGTTCAAACAGTAGAACTATAGTTGTTTTATGTTTTAGTATAACTAGTTCCTTTCCCATGTATTTAGTAATGCTTTCTTGAATACTCTTACGCACCAATCTGTAGTTGCATAATTTTGATTGACGTACAAGAAAATCCTATTTACTTGATCATGTTACATTGATTTCACTTCTTTTTGATCCATCAAACATTACGTTTCTTGTTGTTCGTCTGGTTACTTTCATTCCACCACTGTAATTTGATTATTGATTCTTACTAAATGGATACGAGTAGTTTCGTGGTCCTTAAAACTGGTTTCCTTGTCTTAACGGCCAATAATGGTTTCTGTAGATCAACAGTTGTTCTTAGGATGGATTTGTGGATTTCTTAGGCAAGAGTGTTCGAAGAAGGTTATGGGGTCTTCTGATGAGTTTTGGGTAGGAGTGGATTGATTTTAGGAGTTATTCGTGTGGTTATATGTTCGGTTTTGCTTTCGAATCACACTAATGATACTATATTTCATTTGCGATTTACTGTTGCAATTCTAATGATAATTATAATCATATCTGATTAGCTTTGTTCAGAAGTGCGTTCAAACAATAAAACTATAGTTGTTTTATGTTTTGTATAACTAGTTCATTTCCTATGTATTTACTAATGCTTTCTTAAATTCTCTTATGTACCAATCTGTAGTTGCATAATTTTGATTGACGTATAAGAAAATCCTATTTACTTGATCATGTTATCTTGATTTCACTTTTTTTTGATCCATCAAACATTAGGTTTCTTGTTTTTTGTCTGGTTACTTTAATTCCACCATTGTAATTTAATTATTGATTCTTATTAAGTGAATACGAGTAGTTTCGTGGACCTTACAACCGGTTTCCTTGTCTTGACGGTCAATAATGGTTTCTATAGATCAACAGTTGTTATTAAGATGGATATGTGTATTTCTTTGGCAAGAGTGTTCGAAGAATGTTATGGGGTCTTCAATGAGTTTCTGGTAGGAGTGGATTGATTTTAGGAGTTATTCGTGTGTTTATATGTTCGGTTTTGCTTTCGAATCATAATAATGATACTATGTTCCATTTGCGATTTATTGTTGCAATTCTGATGATAATTATAATCATATCTGATTAGCTTTGTTCAGAAGTGCGTTCAAACAGTAGAACTATAGTTGTTTTATGTTTTAGTATAACTAGTTCCTTTCCCATGTATTTAGTAATGCTTTCTTGAATACTCTTACGCACCAATCTGTAGTTGCATAATTTTGATTGACGTACAAGAAAATCCTATTTACTTGATCATGTTACATTGATTTCACTTCTTTTTGATCCATCAAACATTACGTTTCTTGTTGTTCGTCTGGTTACTTTCATTCCACCACTGTAATTTGATTATTGATTCTTACTAAATGGATACGAGTAGTTTCGTGGTCCTTACAACTGGTTTCCTTGTCTTAACGGCCAATAATGGTTTCTGTAGATCAACAGTTGTTATTAAGATGGATTTGTGGATTTCTTAGGCAAGAGTGTTCGAAGAAGGTTATGGGGTCTTCTGATGAGTTTCGGGTAGGAGTGGATTGATTTTAGGAGTTATTCGTGTGGTTATATGTTCGGTTTTGCTTTCGAATCACAATAATGATACTATGTTCCATTTGCGATTTATTGTTGCAATTCTGATGATAATTATAATCATATCTGATTAGCTTTGTTCAGAAGTGCGTTCAAACAGTAGAACTATAGTTGTTTTATGTTTTAGTATAACTAGTTCCTTTCCCATGTATTTAGTAATGCTTTCTTAAATACTCTTATGCACCAATCTGTAGTTGCATAATTTTGATTGACGTACAAGAAAATCCTATTTACTTGATCATGTTACATTGATTTCACTTCTTTTTGATCCATCAAACATTACGTTTCTTGTTGTTCGTCTGGTTACTTTCATTCCACCACTGTAATTTGATTATTGATTCTTATTAAATGGATACGAGTAGTTTCGTGGTCCTTACAACTGGTTTCCTTGTCTTAACGGCCAATAATGGTTTCTGTAGATCAACAGTTGTTATTAAGATGGATTTGTGGATTTCTTAGGCAAGAGTGTTCGAAGAAGGTTATGGGGTCTTCTGATGAGTTTCGGGTAGGAGTGGATTGATTTTAGGAGTTATTCGTGTGGTTTATGTTCGGTTTTGCTTTCGAATCACAATAATGATACTATGTTCCATTTGCGATTTATTGTTGCAATTCTGATGATAATTATAATCATATCTGATTAGCTTTGTTCAGAAGTGCGTTCAAACAGTAGAACTATAGTTGTTTTATGTTTTAGTATAACTAGTTCCTTTCCCATGTATTTAGTAATGCTTTCTTAAATACTCTTACGCACCAATCTGTAGTTGCATAATTTTGATTGACGTACAAGAAAATCCTATTTACTTGATCATGTTACATTGATTTCACTTCTTTTTGATCCATCAAACATTACGTTTCTTGTTGTTCGTCTGGTTACTTTCATTCCACCACTGTAATTTGATTATTGATTCTTATTAAGTGGATACGAGTAGTTTCGTGGTCCTTACAACTGGTTTCCTTGTCTTAACGGCCAATAATGGTTTCTGTAGATCAACAGTTGTTATTAAGATGGATTTGTGGATTTCTTAGGCAAGAGTGTTCGAAGAAGGTTATGGGGTCTTCTGATGAGTTTCGGGTAGGAGTGGATTGATTTTAGGAGTTATTCGTGTGGTTATATGTTCGGTTTTGCTTTCGAATCACAATAATGATACTATGTTCCATTTGCGATTTACTGTTGCAATTCTGATGATAATTATAATCATATCTGATTAGCTTTGTTCAGAAGTGCGTTCAAACAGTAGAACTATAGTTGTTTTATGTTTAGTATAACTAGTTCCTTTCCCATGTATTTAGTAATGCTTTCTTAAATTCTCTTATGCACCAATCTGTAGTTGCATAATTTTGATTGACGTACAAGAAAATCCTATTTACATGATCATGTTACATTGATTTCACTTCTTTTTGATCCATCAAACATTACGTTTCTTGTTGTTCGTCTGGTTACTTTCATTCCACCACTGTAATTTGATTATTGATTCTTATTAAGTGGATACGAGTAGTTTCGTGGTCCTTACAACTGGTTTCCTTGTCTTAACGGCCAATAATGGTTTCTGTAGATCAACAGTTGTTATTAAGATGGATTTGTGGATTTCTTAGGCAAGAGTGTTCGAAGAAGGTTATGGGGTCTTCTGATGAGTTTTGGGTAGGAGTGAATTGATTTTAGGAGTTATTCGTGTTGTTATATGTTTTGCTTTCGAATCACACTAATGATACTATATTCCATTTGCAATTTACTGTTGCAATTCTGATTATAATTATAATCATATCTGATTAGCTTTGTTCAGAAGTGCGTTCAAACAATAAAACTATAGTTGTTTTATGTTTAGTATAACTAGTTCCTTTCCCATGTATTTAGTAATGCTTTCTTAAATACTCTTATGCACCAATCTGTAGTTGCATAATTTTGATTGACGTACAAGAAAATCCTATTTACTTGATCATGTTACATTGATTTCACTTCTTTTTGATCCATCAAACATTACGTTTCTTGTTGTTCGTCTGGTTACTTTCATTCCACCACTGTAATTTGATTATTGATTCTTACTAAATGGATACGAGTAGTTTCGTGGTCCTTACAACTGGTTTCCTTGTCTTAACGGCCAATAATGGTTTCTGTAGATCAACAGTTGTTATTAAGATGGATTTGTGGATTTCTTAGGCAAGAGTGTTCGAAGAAGGTTATGGGGTCTTCTGATGAGTTTCAGGTAGGAGTGGATTGATTATAGGAGTTATTCGTGTGGTTTATTGTTCGGTTTTGCTATCGAATCACAATAATGATACTATGTTCCATTTGCGATTTACTGTTGCATTCTGATGATAATTATAATCATATCTGATTAGCGTTATTCAGAAGTGCGTTCAAGCAGTAGAACTGTAGTTGTTTTATGTTTAAGTATAACTAGTTCCTTTCCCATGTATTTAGCAATGATTTCTTAAATACTCTTATGCACCAATCTGTAGTTGCATAATTTTGATTGACGTACAAGAAAATCTTATTTACTTGCTCATGTTACATTGATTTCACTTCTTTTTGATCCATCAAACATTACGTTTCTTGTTGTTCATCTGGTTACTTTCATTCCACCACTGTAATTTGATTATTGATTCTTACTAAATGGATACGAGTAGTTTCGTGGTCCTTAAAACTGGTTTCCTTGTCTTAACGGCCAATAATGGTTTCTGTAGATCAACAGTTGTTATTAAGATGGATTTGTGGATTTCTTAGGCAAGAGTGTTCGAAGAAGGTTATGGGGTCTTCTGATGAGTTTCGGGTAGGAGTGGATTGATTTTAGGAGTTATTCGTGTGGTTATATGTTCGGTTTTGCTTTCGAATCACAATAATGATACTATGTTCCATTTGCGATTTATTGTTGCAATTCTGATGATAATTATAATCATATCTGATTAGCTTTGTTCAGAAGTGCGTTCAAACAGTAGAACTATAGTTGTTTTATGTTTTAGTATAACTAGTTCCTTTCCCATGTATTTAGTAATGCTTTCTTAAATACTCTTATGCACCAATCTGTAGTTGCATAATTTTGATTGACGTACAAGAAAATCCTATTTACTTGATCATGTTACATTGATTTCACTTCTTTTTGATCCATCAAACATTACGTTTCTTGTTGTTCGTCTGGTTACTTTCATTCCACCACTGTAATTTGATTATTGATTCTTACTAAATGGATACGAGTAGTTTCGTGGTCCTTACAACTGGTTTCCTTGTCTTAACGGCCAATAATGGTTTCTGTAGATCAACAGTTGTTATTAAGATGGATTTGTGGATTTCTTAGGCAAGAGTGTTCGAAGAAGGTTATGGGGTCTTCTGATGAGTTTCGGGTAGGAGTGGATTGATTTTAGGAGTTATTCGTGTGGTTTTATGTTCGGTTTTGCTTTCGAATCACAATAATGATACTATGTTCCATTTGCGATTTATTGTTGCAATTCTGATGATAATTATAATCATATCTGATTAGCTTTGTTCAGAAGTGCGTTCAAACAGTAGAACTATAGTTGTTTTATGTTTTAGTATAACTAGTTCCTTTCCCATGTATTTAGTAATGCTTTCTTAAATACTCTTATGCACCAATCTGTAGTTGCATAATTTTGATTGACGTACAAGAAAATCCTATTTACTTGATCATGTTACCTTGATTTCACTTTTTTTTGATCCATCAAATATTATGTTTCTTGTTGTTCGTCTAGTTACTTTCATTCCACCACTGTAATTTGATTATTGATTCTTATAAAGTGTATACAAGTAGTTTCGTGATCCTTACAACTGGTTTTCTTTTCTTGATGGTCAATAGTGGTTTCTGTAGATCAACAGCTGTTATTAAAATGGATTTGTGGATTTCTTACGCAAGAGTGTTCGAAGAAGGTTATGGGGTCTTCTGATGAGTTTCGGGTAGGAGTGGATTGATTTTAGGAGTTATTCGTGTGGTTATATGTTCGGTTTTGCTTTCGAATCATAATAATGATACTATGTTCCATTTGCGATTTATTGTTGCAATTCTGATGATAATTATAATCATATCTGATTAGCTTTGTTCAGAAGTGCGTTCAAACAGTAGAACTATAGTTGTTTTATGTTTTAGTATAACAAGTTCCTTTCCCATGTATTTAGTAATGCTTTCTTAAATACTCTTATGCACCAATCTGTAGTTGCATAATTTTGATTGACGTACAAGAAAATCCTATTTACTTGATCATGTTACATTGATTTCACTTCTTTTTGATCCATCAAACATTACGTTTCTTGTTGTTCGTCTGGTTACTTTCATTCCACCACTGTAATTTGATTATTGATTCTTACTAAATGGATACGAGTAGTTTCGTGGTCCTTACAACTGGTTTCCTTGTCTTAATGGTCAATAATGGTTTCTGTAGATCAACAGTTGTTATTAAGATGGATTTGTGGATTTCTTAGGCAAGAGTGTTCGAAGAAGGTTATGGGGTCTTCTGATGAGTTTCGGGTAGGAGTGGATTGATTTTAGGAGTTATTCGTGTGGTTATATGTTCGGTTTTGCTTTCGAATCACAATAATGATACTATGTTCCATTTGCGATTTATTGTTGCAATTCTGATGATAATTATAATCATATCTGATTAGCTTTGTTCAGAAGTGCGTTCAAACAGTAGAACTATAGTTGTTTTATGTTTTAGTATAACTAGTTCCTTTCCCATGTATTTAGTAATGCTTTCTTAAATACTCTTATGCACCAATCTGTAGTTGCATAATTTTGATTGACGTACAAGAAAATCCTATTTACTTGATCATGTTACATTGATTTCACTTCTTTTTGGTCCATCAAACATTACGTTTTTTGTTCTTCGTCTGGTTACTTTCATTCCACCACTGTAATTTGATTATTGATTCTTACTAAGTGGATACGAGTAGTTTCGTGGTCCTTAAAACTGGTTTCCTTGTCTTAACGGCCAATAATGGTTTCTGTAGATCAACAGTTGTTATTAAGATGGATTTGCGGATTTCTTAGGCAACAGTGTTCGAAGAAGGTTATGGGGTCTTCTGATGAGTTTCGGGTAGGAGTGGATTGATTTTAGGAGTTATTCGTGTGGTTATATGTTCGGTTTTGCTTTCGAATCACAATAATGATACTATGTTCCATTTGCGATTTATTGTTGCAATTCTGATGATAATTATAATCATATCTGATTAGCTTTGTTCAGAAGTGCGTTCAAACAGTAGAACTATAGTTGTTTTATGTTTTAGTATAACTAGTTCCTTTCCCATGTATTTAGTAATGCTTTCTTAAATACTCTTACGCACCAATCTATAGTTGCATAATTTTGATTGACGTACAAGAAAATCCTATTTACTTGATCATGTTACATTGATTTCACTTTTTTTTGATCTATCAAACATTACGTTTCTTGTTGTTCGTCTGGTTACTTTCATTCCACCACTGTAATTTGATTATTGATTCTTAATGGATACGAGTAGTTTCGTGGTCCTTACAACTGGTTTCCTTGTCTTAACGGCCAATAATGATTTCTGTAGATCAACAGTTGTTATTAAGATGGATTTGTTGATTTCTTAGGCAAGAGTGTTCGAAAAAGGTTATGGGGTCTTCTGAAGAGTTTCCGGTAGGAGTGGATTGATTTTAGGAGTTATTCGTGTAATTTATGTTCGGTTTTACTTTCGAATCACAATAATGATACTATGTTCCATTTGCGATTTATTGTTGCAATTCTGATGATAATTATAATCATATCTGATTAGCTTTATTCAGAAGTGCGTTCAAACAGTAGAACTATAGTTGTTTTGTGTTTTTGTATAACTAGTTCCTTTCCCGTGTATTTAGTAATGCTTTCTTGAATATTCTTACGCACCAATCTATAGTTGCATAATTTTGATTGACGTACAAAAAAATCCTATTTACTTGATCATGTTACATTGATTTCACTTCTTTTTGATCCATCAAACATTACGTTTCTTGTTTTTCGTCTCGTTACTTTCATTCCACCACTGTAATTTGATTAGTGATTCTTATTAAGTGGATACGAGTAGTTTCGTGGTCCTTACAACCGGTTTCCTTGTCTTGATGGTCAATAAAGATTTCTGTAGATCAACAGTTGTTATTAAGATGGATTTGTGTATTTCTTACGCAAGAGTGTTCGAAGAAGGTTATGGGGTCTTCTGATGAGTTTCGGGTAGGTGTGGATTGATTTTAGGAGTTATTCGTGAGGTTATATGTTCGGTTTTGCTTTCGAATCTTAATAATGATACTATGTTCCATTTGCGATTTATTGTTGCAATTCTGATGATAATTATAATCATATCTGATTAGCTTTGTTCAGAAGTGCGTTCAAACAGTAGAACTATAGTTGTTTTATGTTTTAGTATAACAAGTTCCTTTCCCATGTATTTAGTAATGCTTTCTTAAATACTCTTATACACCAATCTGTAGTTGCATAATTTTGATTGACGTACAAGAAAATCCTATTTACTTGATCATGTTACATTGATTTCACTTCTTTTTGATCCATCAAACATTACGTTTCTTGTTGTTCGTCTGGTTACTTTCATTCCACCACTGTAATTTGATTATTGATTCTTATTAAGTGGATACGAGTAGTTTCGTGGTCCTTACAACTGGTTTCCTTGTCTTAACGGCCAATAATGGTTTCTGTAGATCAACAGTTGTTATTAAGATGGATTTGTGGATTTCTTAGGCAAGAGTGTTCGAAGAAGGTTATGGGGTCTTCTGATGAGTTTCGGGTAGGAGTGGATTGATTTTAGGAGTTATTCGTGTGGTTATATGTTCGGTTTTGCTTTCGAATCACACTAATGATACTATATTCCATTTGCGATTTACTGTTGCAATTCTAATGATAATTGTTGTTCAGAAGTGCGTTCAAACAATAAAACTATAGTTTTTTTATGTTTAGTATAACTAGTTCCTTTCCTATGTATTTAGTAATGCTTTCTTAAATACTCTTATACACCAATCTGTAGTTGCATAATTTTGATTGACGTACAAGAAAATCCTATTTACTTGATCATGTTACATTGATTTCACTTCTTTTTGATCCATCAAACATTACGTTTCTTGTTGTTCGTCTGGTTACTTTCATTCCACCACTGTAATTTGATTATTGATTCTTATTAAGTGGATACGAGTAGTTTCGTGGTCCTTACAACTGGTTTCCTTGTCTTAACGGCCAATAATGGTTTCTGTAGATCAACAGTTGTTATTAAGATGGATTTGTGGATTTCTTAGGCAAGAGTGTTCGAAGAAGGTTATGGGGTCTTCTGATGAGTTTCGGGTAGGAGTGGATTGATTTTAGGAGTTATTCGTGTGGTTATATGTTTGGTTTTGCTTTCGAATCACAATAATGATACTATGTTCCATTTGCGATTTATTGTTGCAATTCTGATGATAATTATAATCATATCTGATTAGCTTTGTTCAGAAGTGCGTTCAAACAGTAGAACTATAGTTGTTTTATGTTTTAGTATAACTAGTTTCTTTTCCCATGTATTTAGTATTGCTTTTCTTAAATACTCTTCTGCACCAATCTGTAGTTGCATAATTTTGATTGACGTATAAGAAATCCAATTTACTTGATCATGTTACATTGATTTCACTTCTTTTTGATCCATCAAACATTACGTTTCTTGTTGTTCGTCTGGTTACTTTCATTCCACCACTGTAATTTGATTATTGATTCTTATTAAGTGGATACGAGTAGTTTCGTGGTCCTTACAACTGGTTTCCTTGTCTTAATGGTCAATAATGGTTTCTGTAGATCAACAGTTGTTATTAAGATGGATTTGTGGATTTCTTAGGCAAGAGTGTTCGAAGAAGGTTATGGGGTCTTCTGATGAGTTTCGGGTAGGAGTGGATTGATTTTAGGAGTTATTCGTGTGGTTATATGTTCGGTTTTGCTTTCGAATCACACTAATGATACTATATTCCATTTGCGATTTACTGTTGCAATTCTGATGATAATTATAATCATATCTGATTAGCTTTATTCAGAAGTGCGTTCAAACAGTAGAACTATAGTTGTTTTATGTTTAGTATAACTAGTTCCTTTCCCATGTATTTAGTAATGCTTTCTTGAATACTCTTACGCACCAATCTGTAGTTGCATAATTTTGATTGACGTACAAGAAAATCCTATTTACTTGATCATGTTACATTGATTTCACTTCTTTTTGATCCATCAAACATTACGTTTCTTGTTGTTCGTCTGGTTACTTTCATTCCACCACTGTAATTTGATTATTGATTCTTACTAAATGGATACGAGTAGTTTCGTGGTCCTTAAAACTGGTTTCCTTGTCTTAACGGCCAATAATGGTTTCTGTAGATCAACAGTTGTTATTAAGATGGATTTGTGGATTTCTTAGGCAAGAGTGTTCGAAGAAGGTTATGGGGTCTTCTGATGAGTTTCGGGTAGGAGTGGATTGATTTTAGGAGTTATTCGTGTGGTTATATGTTCGGTTTTGCTTTCGAATCACACTAATGATACTATATTCCATTTGCGATTTACTGTTGCAATTCTGATGATAATTATAATCATATCTGATTAGCTTGTTCAGAAGTGCGTTCAAACAATAGAACTATAGTTGTTTTATGTTTAGTTTAACTAGTTCCTTTCCCATGTATTTAGTAATGCTTTCTTGAATACTCTTACGCACCAATCTGTAGTTGCATAATTTTGATTGACGTACAAGAAAATCCTATTTACTTGATCATGTTACATTTATTTCACTTCTTTTTAATCCATCAAACATTACGTTTCTTGGTGTTCGTCTGGTTACTTTCGTTCCACCACTGTAATTTGATTATTTATTCTTACTAAATGGATACGAGTAGTTTCGTGGTCCTTAAAACTGGTTTCCTTGTCTTAACGGCCAATAATGGTTTCTGTAGATCAACAGTTGTTATTAAGATGGATTTGTGGATTTCTTAGGCAAGAGTGTTCGAAGAAGGTTATGGGGTCTTCTGATGAGTTTCGGGTAGGAGTGGATTGATTTTAGGAGTTATTCGTGTGGTTTTATGTTCGGTTTTGCTTTCGAATCATAATAATGATGCTATGTTCCATTTGCGATTTATTGTTGCAATTCTGATGATAATTATAATCATATCTGATTAGCTTTATTCAGAAGTGCGTTCAAACAGTAGAACTATAGTTGTTTTATGTTTTAGTATAACTAGTTCCTTTCCCATGTATTTAGTAATGCTTTCTTGAATACTCTTACGCACCAATCTGTAGTTGCATAATTTTGATTGACGTACAAGAAAATCCTATTTACTTGATCATGTTACATTGATTTCACTTCTTTTTGATCCATCAAACATTACGTTTCTTGTTGTTCGTCTGGTTACTTTCATTCCACCACTGTAATTTGATTATTGATTCTTACTAAATGGATACGAGTAGTTTCGGGATCCTTAAAACTGGTTTCCTTGTCTTAACGGCCAAAAAGGGAACTGTAGATCAACAGTTGTTATTAACATGGATTTGCGGATTTCTTAGGCAAGAGTGTTCGAAGAAGGTTATGGGGTCTTCTGATGAGTTTCGGGTAGGAGTGGATTGATTTTAGGAGTTATTCGTGTGGTTTATGTTCGGTTTTGCTTTCGAATCACAATAATGATACTATGTTCCATTTGCGATTTATTGTTGCAATTCTGATGATAATTATAATCATATCTGATTAGCTTTATTCAGAAGTGCGTTCAAACAGTAGAACTATAGTTGTTTTATGTTTAGTATAACTAGTTCCTTTCCCATGTATTTAGTAATGCTTTCTTGAATACTCTTACGCACCAATCTGTAGTTGCATAATTTTGATTGACGTACAAGAAAATCCTATTTACATGATCATGTTACATTGATTTCACTTCTTTTTGATCCATCAAACATTACGTTTCTTGTTGTTCGTCTGGTTACTTTCATTCCACCACTGTAATTTGATTATTGATTCTTATTAAGTGGATACGAGTAGTTTCGTGGTCCTTACAACTGGTTTCCTTGTCTTAACGGCCAATAATGGTTTCTGTAGATCAACAGTTGTTATTACGATGGATTTGTGGATTTCTTAGGCAAGAGTGTTCGAAGAAGGTTATGGGGTCTTCTGATGAGTTTCGGGTAGGAGTGGATTGATTTTAGGAGTTATTCGTGTGGTTTTATGTTCGGTTTTGCTTTCGAATCATAATAATGATGCTATGTTCCATTTGCGATTTATTGTTGCAATTCTGATGATAATTATAATCATATCTGATTAGCTTTATTCAGAAGTGCGTTCAAACAGTAGAACTATAGTTGTTTTATGTTTAGTATAACTAGTTCCTTTCCCATGTATTTAGTAATGCTTTCTTAAATACTCTTACGCACCAATCTGTAGTTGCATAATTTTGATTGACGTACAAGAAAATCCTATTTACTTGATCATGTTACATTGATTTCACTTCTTTTTGATCCATCAAACATTACGTTTCTTGTTGTTCGTCTGGTTACTTTCATTCCACCACTGTAATTTGATTATTGATTCTTATTAAGTGGATACGAGTAGTTTCGTGGTCCTTACAACTGGTTTCCTTGTCTTAATGGTCAATAATGGTTTCTGTAGATCAACAGTTGTTATTAAGATGGATTTGTGGATTTCTTAGGCAAGAGTGTTCGAAGAAGGTTATGGGGTCTTCTGATGAGTTTCGGGTAGGAGTGGATTGATTTTAGGAGTTATTCGTGTGGTTTTATGTTCGGTTTTGCTTTCGAATCATAATAATGATGCTATGTTCCATTTGCGATTTATTGTTGCAATTCTGATGATAATTATAATCATATCTGATTAGCTTTGTTCAGAAGTGCGTTCAAACAGTAGAACTATAGTTGTTTTATGTTTAGTATAACTAGTTCCTTTCCCATGTATTTAGTAATGCTTTCTTAAATACTCTTACGCACCAATCTGTAGTTGCATAATTTTGATTGACGTACAAGAAAATCCTATTTACTTGATCATGTTACATTGATTTCACTTCTTTTTGATCCATCAAACATTACGTTTCTTGTTGTTCGTCTGGTTACTTTCATTCCACCACTGTAATTTGATTATTGATTCTTATTAAGTGGATACGAGTAGTTTCGTGGTCCTTACAACTGGTTTCCTTGTCTTAATGGTCAATAATGGTTTCTGTAGATCAACAGTTGTTATTAAGATGGATTTGTGGATTTCTTAGGCAAGAGTGTTCGAAGAAGGTTATGGGGTCTTCTGATGAGTTTCGGGTAGGAGTGGATTGATTTTAGGAGTTATTCGTGTGGTTATATGTTCGGTTTTGCTTTCGAATCACACTAATGATACTATATTCCATTTGCGATTTACTGTTGCAATTCTGATGATAATTATAATCATATCTGATTAGCTTGTTCAGAAGTGCGTTCAAACAATAGAACGATAGTTGTTTTATGTTTAGTATAACTAGTTCCTTTCCCATGTATTTAGTAATGCTTTCTTAAATTCTCTTATGCACCAATCTGTAGTTGCATAATTTTGATTGACGTACAAGAAAATCCTATTTACATGATCATGTTACATTGATTTCACTTCTTTTTGATCCATCAAACATTACGTTTCTTGTTGTTCGTCTGGTTACTTTCATTCCACCACTGTAATTTGATTATTGATTCTTATTAAGTGGATACGAGTAGTTTCGTGGTCCTTACAACTGGTTTCCTTGTCTTAATGGCCAATAATGGTTTCTGTAGATCAACAGTTGTTATTAAGATGGATTTGTGGATTTCTTAGGCAAGAGTGTTCGAAGAAGGTTATGGGGTCTTCTGATGAGTTTCGGGTAGGAGTGGATTGATTTTAGGAGTTATTCGTGTGGTTATATGTTCGGTTTTGCTTTCGAATCACAATAATGATACTATGTTCCATTTGCGATTTACTGTTGCAATTCTGATGATAATTATAATCATATCTGATTAGCTTTGTTCAGAAGTGCGTTCAAACATTAAAACTATAGTTGTTTTATGTTTAGTATAACTAGTTCCTTTCCCATGTATTTAGTAATGCTTTCTTAAATACTCTTATACACCAATCTGTAGTTGCATAATTTTGATTGACGTACAAGAAAATCCTATTTACTTGATCATGTTACATTGATTTCACTTCTTTTTGATCCATCAAACATTACGTTTCTTGTTGTTCGTCGGGTTACTATCATTCCACCACTGTAATTTGATTATTGATTCTTATTAAGTGGATACAAGTAGTTTCGTGGTCCTTACAACTGGTTTCCTTGTCTTAATGGTCAATAATGGTTTCTGTAGATCAACAGTTGTTATTAAGATGGATTTGTGGATTTCTTAGGCAAGAGTGTTCGAAGAAGGTTATGGGGTCTTCTGATGAGTTTCGGGTAGGAGTGGATTGATTTTAGGAGTTATTCGTGTGGTTATATGTTCGGTTTTGCTTTCGAATCACAATAATGATACTATGTTCCATTTGCGATTTATTGTTGCAATTCTGATGATAAATATAATCATATCTGATTAGCTTTGTTCAGAAGTGCGTTCAAACAGTAGAACTATAGTTGTTTTATGCTTTAGTATAACTAGTTCCTTTCCCATGTATTTAGTAATGCTTTCTTAAATACTCTTATGCACCAACCTGTAGTTGCATAATTTTGATTGACGTACAAGAAAATCCTATTTACTTGATCATGTTACATTGATTTCACTTCTTTTTGATCCATCAAACATTACGTTTCTTGTTGTTCGTCTGGTTACTTTCATTCCACCACTGTAATTTGATTATTGATTCTTACTAAGTGGATACGAGTAGTTTCGTGGTCCTTACAACTGGTTTCCTTGTCTTAATGGTCAATAATGGTTTCTGTAGATCAACAGTTGTTATTAAGATGGATTTGTGGATTTCTTAGGCAAGAGTGTTCGAAGAAGGTTATGGGGTCTTCTGATGAGTTTCGGGTAGGAGTGGATTGATTTTAGGAGTTATTCGTGTGGTTATATGTTCGGTTTTGCTTTCGAATCACAATAATGATACTATGTTCCATTTGCGATTTATTGTTGCAATTCTGATGATAATTATAATCATATCTGATTAGCTTTGTTCAGAAGTGCGTTCAAACAGTAGAACTATAGTTGTTTTATGTTTAGTATAACTAGTTCCTTTCCCATGTATTTAGTAATGCTTTCTTAAATACTCTTATGCACCAATCTGTAGTTGCATAATTTTGATTGACGTACAAGAAAATCCTATTTACATGATCATGTTACATTGATTTCACTTCTTTTTGATCCATCAAACATTACGTTTCTTGTTGTTCGTCTGGTTACTTTCATTCCACCACTGTAATTTGATTATTGATTCTTACTAAGTGGATACGAGTAGTTTCGTGGTCCTTACAACTGGTTTCCTTGTCTTAATGGTCAATAATGGTTTCTGTAGATCAACAGTTGTTATTAGGATGGATTTGTGGATTTCTTAGGCAAGAGTGTTCGAAGAAGGTTATGGGTCTTCTGATGAGTTTCGGGTAGGAGTGGATTGATTTTAGGAGTTATTCGTGTGGTTATATGTTCGGTTTTGCTTTCGAATCACACTAATGATACTATATTCCATTTGCGATTTACTGTTGCAATTCTGATGATAATTATAATCATATCTGATTAGCTTGTTCAGAAGTGCGTTCAAACAATAGAACGATAGTTGTTTTATGTTTAGTATAACTAGTGCCTTTCCCATGTATTTAGTAATGCTTTCTTAAATTCTCTTAGCACCAATCTGTAGTTGCATAATTTTGATTGACGTACAAAAAAATCCTATTTACATGATCATGTTACATTGATTTCACTTCTTTTTGATCCTTCAAACATTACGTTTCTTGTTGTTCGTCTGGTTACTTTCATTCCACCACTGTAATTTGATTATTGATTCTTATTAAATGGATACGAGTAGTTTCGTGGTCCTTACAACTGGTTTCCTTGTCTTAATGGTCAATAATGGTTTCTGTAGATCAACAGTTGTTATTAAGATGGATTTGTGGATTTCTTAGGCAAGAGTGTTCGAAGAAGGTTATGGGGTCTTCTGATGAGTTTCGGGTAGGAGTGGATTGATTTTAGGAGTTATTCGTGTGGTTATATGTTCGGTTTTGCTTTCGAATCACACTAATGATACTATATTCCATTTGCGATTTACTGTTGCAATTCTGATGATAATTATAATCATATCTGATTAGCTTTGTTCAGAAGTGCGTTCAAACAATAAAACTATAGTTGTTTTATGTTTAGTATAACTAGTTCCTTTCCCATGTATTTAGTAATGCTTTCTTAAATACTCTTATGCACCAATCTGTAGTTGCATAATTTTGATTGACGTACAAGAAAATCCTATTTACATGATCATGTTACATTGATTTCACTTCTTTTTGATCCATCAAACATTACGTTTCTTGTTGTTCGTCTGGTTACTTTCATTCCACCACTGTAATTTGATTATTGATTCTTATTAAGTGGATACGAGTAGTTTCGTGGTCCTTACAACTGGTTTCCTTGTCTTAATGGTCAATAATGGTTTCTGTAGATCAACAGTTGTTATTAAGATGGATTTGTGGATTTCTTAGGCAAGAGTGTTCGAAGAAGGTTATGGGGTCTTCTGATGAGTTTCGGGTAGGAGTGGATTGATTTTAGGAGTTATTCGTGTGGTTTTATGTTCGGTTTTGCTTTCGAATCACAATAATGATACTATGTTCCATTTGCGATTTATTGTTGCAATTCTGATGATAATTATAATCATATCTGATTAGCTTTGTTCAGAAGTGCGTTCAAACAGTAGAACTATAGTTGTTTTATGTTTTAGTATAACTAGTTCCTTTCCCATGTATTTAGTAATGCTTTCTTAAATACTCTTATGCACCAATCTGTAGTTGCATAATTTTGATTGACGTACAAGAAAATCCTATTTACTTGATCATGTTACATTGATTTCACTTCTTTTTGATCCATCAAACATTACGTTTCTTGTTGTTCGTCTGGTTACTTTCATTCCACCACTGTAATTTGATTATTGATTCTTATTAAGTGGATACGAGTAGTTTCGTGGTCCTTACAACTGGTTTCCTTGTCTTAACGGCCAATAATGGTTTCTGTAGATCAACAGTTGTTATTAAGATGGATTTGTGGATTTCTTAGGCAAGAGTGTTCGAAGAAGGTTATGGGGTCTTCTGATGAGTTTCGGGTAGGAGTGGATTGATTTTAGGAGTTATTCGTGTGGTTATATGTTCGGTTTTGCTTTCGAATCACAATAATGATACTATGTTCCATTTGCGATTTATTGTTGCAATTCTGATGATAATTATAATCATATCTGATTAGCTTTGTTCAGAAGTGCGTTCAAACAGTAGAACTATAGTTGTTTTATGTTTAGTATAACTAGTTCCTTTCCCATGTATTTAGTAATGCTTTCTTAAATACTCTTATGCACCAATCTGTAGTTGCATAATTTTGATTGACGTACAAGAAAATCCTATTTACTTGATCATGTTACATTGATTTCACTTCTTTTTGATCCATCAAACATTACGTTTCTTGTTGTTCGTCTGGTTACTTTCATTCCACCACTGTAATTTGATTATTGATTCTTATTAAGTGGATACGAGTAGTTTCGTGGTCCTTACAACTGGTTTCTTTGTCTTAATGGTCAATAATGGTTTCTGTAGATCAACAGTTGTTATTAAGATGGATTTGTGGATTTCTTACGCAAGAGTGTTCGAAGAAGGTTATGGGGTCTTCTGATGAGTTTCGGGTAGGAGTGGATTGATTTTAGGAGTTATTCGTGTGGTTATATGTTCGGTTTTGCTTTCGAATCATAATAATGATACTATGTTCCATTTGCGATTTATTGTTGCAATTCTGATGATAATTATAATCATATCTGATTAGCTTTGTTCAGAAGTGCGTTCAAACAGTAGAACTATAGTTGTTTTATGTTTTAGTATAACAAGTTTCTTTTCCATGAATTTAGTAATGCTTTGTTAAATACTCTTAGACACACTGTAGTTACATAATTTTGATTAACGTACAAGAAAATCCTATTTACTTGATTATGTTACCTTGATTTCACTTTTTTTTATCCATCAAACATTACGTTTCTTGTTTTTCGTCTGGTTACTTTCATTCCACCACTGTAATTTGATTAGTGATTCTTATTAAGTGGATACGAGTAGTTTCGTGGTCCTTACAACTGGTTTCCTTGTCTTAAGGGCCAATAATGGTTTCTGTAGATCAACAGTTGTTATTAAGATGGATTTGTGGATTTCTTAGGCAAGAGTGTTCGAAGAAGGTTATGGGGTCTTCTGATGAGTTTCGGGTAGGAGTGGATTGATTTTAGGAGTTATTCGTGTGGTTATATGTTCGGTTTTGCTTTCGAATCACACTAATGATACTATATTCCATTTGCGATTTACTGTTGCAATTCTGATGATAATTATAATCATATCTGATTAGCTTTGTTCAGAAGTGCGTTCAAACAATAGAACTATAGTTGTTTTATGTTTTAGTATAACTAGTTCCTTTCCCATGTATTTAGTAATGCTTTCTTAAATACTCTTATGCACCAATCTGTAGTTGCATAATTTTGATTGACGTACAAGAAAATCCTATTTACTTGATCATGTTACATTGATTTCACTTCTTTTTGATCCATCAAACATTACGTTTCTTGTTGTTCGTCTGGTTACTTTCATTCCACCACTGTAATTTGATTATTGATTCTTACTAAATGGATACGAGTAGTTTCGTGGTCCTTACAACTGGTTTCCTTGTCTTGATGGTCAATAATGGTTTCTGTAGATCAACAGTTGTTATTAAGATGGATTTGTGGATTTCTTACGCAAGAGTGTTCGAAGAAGGTTATGGGGTCTTCTGATGAGTTTCGGGTAGGAGTGGATTGATTTTAGAAGTTATTCGTGTGGTTTATTGTTCGGTTTTGCTTTCGAATCACAATAATGATACTATGTTCCATTTGCGATTTATTGTTGCAATTCTGATGATAATTATAATCATATCTGATTAGCTTTATTCAGAAGTGCGTTCAAACAGTAGAACTATAGTTGTTTTATGTTTTAGTATAACTAGTTCCTTTCCCATGTATTTAGTAATGCTTTCTTAAATTCTCTTTAGCACCAATCTGTAGTTGCATAATTTTGATTGACGTACAAGAAAATCCTATTTACTTGATCATGTTACATTGATTTCACTTCTTTTTGATCCATCAAACATTACGTTTCTTGTTGTTCGTCTGGTTACTTTCATTCCACCACTGTAATTTGATTATTGATTCTTATTAAGTGGATACGAGTAGTTTCGTGGTCCTTACAACTGGTTTCCTTGTCTTAGTGGTCAATAATGGTTTCTGTAGATCAACAGTTGTTATTAAGATTGATTTGTGGATTTCTTAGGCAAGAGTGTTCGAAGAAGGTTATGGGGTCTTCTGATGAGTTTCGGGTAGGAGTGGATTGATTTTAGGAGTTATTCGTGTGGTTATATGTTCGGTTTTGCTTTCGAATCACAATAATGATACTATGTTCCATTTGCGATTTATTGTTGCAATTCTGATGATAATTATAATCATATCTGATTAGCTTTGTTCAGAAGTGCGTTCAAACAGTAGAACTATAGTTGTTTTATGTTTTAGTATAACAAGTTCCTTTCCCATGTATTTAGTAATGCTTTCTTAAATACTCTTATGCACCAATCTGTAGTTGCATATTTTGATTGGCGTACAAGAAAATCCTATTTACTTGATCATGTTACATTGATTTCACTTCTTTTTTATCCATCAAACATTACGTTTGTTGTTGTTCATCTGGTTACTTTCATTCCACAACTGTAATTTGATTATTGATTCTTACTAAATGGATACGAGTAGTTTCGTGGTCCTTACAACTGGTTTCCTTGTCTTGATGGTCAATAATGGTTTCTGTAGATCAACAGTTGTTATTAAGATGGATTTGTGGATTTCTTACGCAAGAGTGTTCGAAGAAGGTTATGGGGTCTTCTGATGAGTTTCGGGTAGGAGTGGATTGATTTTAGGAGTTATTCGTGTGGTTATATGTTCGGTTTTGCTTTCGAATCACAATAATGATACTATGTTCCATTTGCGATTTATTGTTGCAATTCTGATGATAATTATAATCATATTCTGATTAGCTTTATTCAGAAGTGCGTTCAAACAGTAAACTATAGTTGTTTTATGTTTTAGTATAACTAGTTCCTTTCCCATGTATTTAGTAATGCTTTCTTAAATACTCTTATGCACCAATCTGTAGTTGCATAATTTGATTGACGTACAAAAAAATCCTATTACTTGATCATGTTACATTGATTTCACTTCTTTTGATCCATCAAACATTACGTTTCTTTTGTTTGTCTGGTTACTTTCATTCCACCACTGTAATTTGATTATTGATTCTTATTAAGTGGATACGAGTAGTTTCGTGGTCCTTACAACTGGTTCCTTGTCTTAACGGTCAATAATGGTTTCTGTAGATCAACAGTTGTTATTAAGATGGATTTGTGGATTTCTTAGGCAAGAGTGTTCGAAGAAGGTTATGGGTCTTTTGATGAGTTTCGGGTAAGTGGATTGATTTTAGAGTTATTCGTGTGGTTGTATGTTCGGTTTGGTTTCGAATCACAATAATGATACTATGTTCCATTTGCGATTTATTGTTGCAATTCTGATGATAATTATAATCATATCTGATTAGCTTTGTTAAGAAGTGTGTTTCAAACAATAGAAATATAGTTGTTTTATGTTTTAGTATAACTAGTTTCTTTTCCCATGTATTTAGTATTGCTTTCTTAAATACTCTTATGCACCAATCTGTAGTTGCATAATTTTGATTGACGTACAAGAAAATCCTATTTACTTGATCATGTTACCTTGATTTCACTTTTTTTTGATCCATCAAACATTACGTTTCTTTTTGTTCGTCTGGTTACTTTCATTCCACAACTGTAATTTGATTATTGATTCTTATTAAGAGGATACGAGTAGTTTTGTGGTCCTTACAACTGGTTTCCTTGTCTTGATGGTCAATAATGGTTTCTGTAGATCAACAGTTGTTATTAAGATGGATTTGTGGATTTCTTACGCAAGAGTGTTCGAAGAAGGTTATGGGGTCTTCTGATGAGTTTCGGGTAGGAGTGGATTGATTTTAGGAGTTATTCGTGTGGTTATATGTTCGGTTTTGCTTTCGAATCACACTAATGATACTATATTCCATTTGCGATTTACTGTTGCAATTCTGATGATAATTATAATCATATCTGATTAGCTTTGTTCAGAAGTGCGTTCAAACAATAGAAATATAGTTGTTTTATGTTTTAGTATAACTAGTTTCTTTTCCCATGTATTTAGTATTGCTTTCTTAAATACTCTTATGCACCAATCTGTAGTTGCATAATTTTGATTGACGTACAAGAAAATCCTATTTACTTGATCATGTTACCTTGATTTCACTTTTTTTTGATCCATCAAACATTACATTTCTTGTTGTTCGTCTGTTACTTCATTCAACACTGTAATTTGATTATTGATTATTAAGTGGATACGAGTAGTTTCGTGGTCCTTACAACTGGTTCCTTGTCTTAATGGTCAATAATGGTTTCTGTAGATCAACAGTTGTTATTAAGATGGATTTGTGGATTTCTGAGGCAAGAGTGTTCAAAGAAGGTTATGGGGTCTTCTGATGAGTTTCGGGTAGAAGTGGATTGATTTTAGGAGTTATTCGTGGGGTTTATGTTCGGTTTTGGTTTCGAATCACAATAATGATACTATGTTCCATTTGCGATTTATTGTTGCAATTCTGATGATTATTATAATCATATCTGATTAGCTTTGTTAAGAAGTGCGTTTAAACAATAGAACTATAGTTGTTTATGTTTTAGTATAACTAGTTCCTTTCCCATGTATTTAGTAATGCTTATTTAAATACTCTTATGCACCAATCTGTAGTTGCATAATTTTGATTGACGTACAAGAAAATCCTATTTACTTGATCATGTTACATTGATTTCACTTCTTTTTGATCCATCAAACATTACGTTTCTTGTTGTTCGTCTGGTTACTTTCATTCCACCACTGTAATTTGATTATTGATTCTTACTAATGGATACGAGTAGTTTCGTGGTCCTTACAACTGGTTTCCTGTCTTAACGGCCAATAATGGTTTCTGTAGATCAACAGTTGTTATTAAGATGGATTTGTGGATTTCTTAGGCAAGAGTGTTCGAAGAAGGTTATGGGGTCTTTGATGAGTTTCGGGTAGGAGTGGATTGATTTTAGGAGTTATTGTGGTTTTATGTTCGGTTTTGCTTTCGAATCATACTTATGATACTATGTTCATTTGCGATTTATTGTTGCAATTCTGATGATAATTATAATCATATTTGATTAGCTTTGTTCAGAAGTGCTTTCAAACAATAGAACTATAGTTGTTTTATGTTTTAGTATAACTAGTTCCTTTCCATGTATTTAGTAATGCTTTCTTAAATACTCTTATGCACCATTCTGTAGTTGCATAATTTTGATTGACGTACAAGAAAATCCTATTTACTTGATCATGTTACATTGATTTCACTTCTTTTTGATCCATCAAACATTACGTTTTTTGTTCGTCTCGGTACTTTCATTCCACCCTGTAATTTGATTATTGATTCTTATAAATGGATACGAGTAGTTTCGTGGTCCTTACAACAGGTTTCCTTGTCTTAATGGCAATAATGGTTTCTGTAGATCAACAGTTGTTATTAAGATGGATTTGTGGATTTCTTAGGCAAGTGTGTTCGAAGAAGGTTATGGGGTCTTCTGATGAGTTTCGGGTAGAAGTGGATTGATTTTAGAAGTTATTCGTGTGTTGTATGTTCGGTTTTGGTTCGAATCACAATAATGATACTATGTTCCATTTGCGATTTATTGTTGCAATTCTGATGATAATTATAATCATATGATTAGCTTGTTAAGAAGTGCGTTCAAACAATAGAACTATAGTTGTTTTATGTTTTAGTATAACTAGTTTCTTTCCCATGTATTTAGTAATGCTTTCTTAAATACTCTTATGCACCAATCTGTAGTTGCATAATTTTGATTGACGTACAAGAAAATCCTATTTACTTGATCATGTTACATTGATTTCACTTCTTTTTTATCCATCAAACATTACGTTTCTTGTTGTTCGTCTGGTTACTTTCATTCCACCACTGTAATTTGATTATTGATTCTTATTAAGTGGATACGAGTAGTTTCGTGGTCCCAACTGGTTTCCTTGTCTTAATGTCAATAATGGTTTCTGTAGATCAACAGTTGTTATTAAGATGGATTGTGGATTTCTTAGGCAAGAGTGTTCGAAGAAGGTATGGGGTCTTCTGATGAGTTTCGGGTAGGAGTGGATTGATTTTAAGAGTTATTCGTGTGGTTATACGTTCGGTTTGCTTCGAATCACAATAATGATACTATGTTCATTTGCGATTTATTGTTGCAATTCTAATGATAATTATAGTAATATCTGATTAGCTTTGTTCAGAAGTGCGTTCAAACAATAGAACTATAGTTGTTTTATGTTTTAGTATAACTAGTTTCTTTCCCATGTATTTAGTAATGCTTTCTTAAATACTCTTACCACCAATTGTAGTTGCATAATTTGATTGATTGAATACAAGAAAATCCTATTTACTTATCATGTTACATGATTTCACTTCTTTTTGATCCATCAAACATTACGTTTCTTCTGTTCGTCTGGTTACTTTTATTCCACCACTGTAATTTGATTATTGATTCTTAGTAAATGGATACGAGTAGTTTCGTGGTCCTTACAACTGGTTTCCTTGTCTTAAGGGCCAATAATGATTTCTGTAGATCAATAGTTGTTATTAAGATGGATTTGTGGATTTCTTAGGCAAGAGTGTTCGAAGAAGGTTATGGGGTCTTCTGATGAGTTTCGGGTAGGAGTGGATTGATTTTAGGAGTTATTCGTGTGGTTATATGTTCGGTTTTGCTTTCGAATCACAATAATGATACTATGTTCCATTTGTGATTATTGTTGCAATTCTGATGATAATTTAATCATATCTGATTAGCTTTGTTAAGAAGTGCGTTCAAACAATAGAACTATAGTTGTTTTATGTTTTATTAAACTAGTTCCTTTCCCATGTATTTAGTAATGCTTTCTTAAATACTCTTATGCACCAATCTGTAGTTGCATAATTTTGATTGACGTACAAGAAAATCCTATTTACTTGATCATGTACATTGATTTCACTTCTTTTTGATCCATCAAACATTACGTTTCTTGTTGTTGTCTAGTTACTTTCATTCCACACTTTAATTTGATTATTATTTATTAAGTGGATACGAGTAGTTTCGTGGTCTTATAAACTATTTCCTTGTCTTCATGGTCAATAATGGTTTCTGTAGATCAACAGTTGTTATTAAGATGGATTTGTGGATTTCTTAGGCAAGAGTGTTCGAAGAAGGTTATGGGGTCTTCTGATGAGTTTCGGGTAGAAGTGGATTGATTTTAGAAGTTATTCGTGTGGTTGTATGTTCGTTTTGCTTTCGAATCACAATAATGATACTATGTTCCATTGCGATTTATTGTTGCAATTCTGATGATAATTATAATCATATTGATTAGCTTTGTTAAGAAGTGCGTTTCAAACAATAGAACTATAGTTGTTTTATGTTTTAGTATAACTAGTTTTTTCCCATTTATTTAGTAATGCTTTCTTAAATTCTCTTATGCACCAATCTGTAGTTGCATAATTTTGATTGACGTACAAGAAAATCCTATTTACATGATCATGTTACATTGATTTCACTTCTTTTTGATCCATCAAACATTACGTTTCTTGTTGTTCGTCTAGTTACTTTCATTCCACCACTGTAATTTGATTATTGATTCTTATTAAGTGGATACGAGTAGTTTCGTGGTCCTTACAACTGGTTTCCTTGTCTTAATGGTCAATAATGGTTTCTGTAGATCAACAGTTGTTATTAAGATTGATTTGTGGATTTCTTAGGCAAGAGTGTTCGAAGAAGGTTATGGGGTCTTTTGATGAGTTTCGGGTAGTAGTGGATTGATTTTAGGAGTTATTCGTGTGGTTATATGTTCGGTTTTGCTTTCGAATCACAATAATGATACTATGTTCCATTTGCGATTTACTGTTGCAATTCTGATGATATTATAATCAATCTGATTAGCTTTGTTCAGAAGTGCGTTCAAACAATAAAACTATAGTTGTTTTATGTTTTAGTATAACTAGTTCCTTTCCCATGTATTAGTAATGCTTTCTTAAATACTCTTATGCACCAATCTGTAGTTGCATAATTTCGATTGACGTACAAAAATCCTATTTACTTGATCATGTTACATTGATTTCACTTCTTTTTGATCCATCAAACATTACGTTTCTTGTTGTTCGTCTGGTTACTTTCATTCCACCACTGTAATTTGATTATTGATTCTTATTAAGTGGATAAGAGTAGTTTCGTGGTCCTTACAACTGGTTTCTTGTCTTAATTGTCAATAATGGTTTCTGTAGATCAACAGTTGTTATTAAGATGGATTTGTGGATTTCGGCAAGAGTGTTCGAAGAAGGTTTTGGGGTCTTTGATGAGTTTCGGGTAGAAGTGGATTGATTTTAGGAGTTATTCGTGTGGTTGTATGTTCGTTTTGGTTTCGAATCACAATAATGATACTATGTTCCATTTGCGATTTATGGTTGCAATTCTGATGATATTATAATAATATCTGATTAGCTTTGTTAAGAAGTGCGTTCAAACAAAAAACTACAGTTGTTTATGTTTTGTATAACTAGTTCCTTTCCCATGTATTTAGTAATGCTTTCTTAAATACTCTTATGCACCAATCTGTAGTTGCATAATTTTGATTGACGTACAAGAAAATCCTATTTACTTGATCATGTTACATGGATTTCACTTCTTTTTGATCCATCAAACATTACGTTCTTGTTGTTCGTCGGTTACTTTCATTCCACAACTGTAATTGATTATTGATTCTTATTAAGTGGATACGAGTAGTTTCGTGGTCCTTACAACTGGTTTTCTTGTCTTAATGGTCTATAATAGTTTCTGTAGATCAATGGTGTTATAAGATGTATTTGTGGATTTCTTAGGCAAGAGTGTTCGAAGAAGGTTATAGGGTCTTCTAATACTTTATTATAATTGTATTATTGATTAGATTTGTTCAAAAGTTTGCGTTCAAACAATAGAAATATAGTGTTTTATGCTTTAGTATAAATCATTTACCATGTATTTAGTAATGCTTTCGTAAATACTCTTATGCACCAATCTATAGTTGCATAATTTTGATTGACGTACAAGAAAATCCTATTTACATGATCATGTTACATTGATTTCACTTCTTTTTGATCCATCAAACATTACGTTTCTTGTTGTTCGTCTGGTTACTTTCATTCCACCACTGTAATTTGATTATTGATTCTTATTAAGTGGATACGAGTAGTTTCGTGGTCCTTACAACTGGTTTCCTTGTCTTAATGGTCAATAATGGTTTCTATAGATCAACAGTTGTTATTAAGATGGATTTGTGGATTTCTTAGGCAAGAGTGTTCGAAGAAGGTTATGGGGTCTTCTGATGAGTTTCGGGTAGGAGTGGATTGATTTTAGGAGTTATTCGTGTTGGTTTATGTTCAGTTTTGCTTTCGAATCACAATAATGATACTATGTTCCATTTGCGATTTATTGTTGCAATTCTGATGATAATTATAATCGTATATTGATTAGATTTTTTCAAAGTGCGTTCAAACAATAGAATAAAGTTGTTTATGTTTTAGTATAACTAGTTCCTTTCCCATGTATTTAGTAATGCTTTCGAAATACTCTTATGCACCAATCTGTAGTTGCATAATTTTGATTGACGTACAAGAAAATCCTATTTACTTGATCATGTTACATTGATTTCACTTCTTTTTTATCCATCAAACATTACGTTTTTTGTTGTTCGTCTGGTTACTTTCATTCACACACTGTAATTTGATTATTGATTCTTATTAAGTGGATACGAGTAGTTTCGTGTCCTTACAACTGGTTTCTTGTCTTAATGGTCAATAATGGTTTCTGTAGATCAACAGTTGTTATTAAGATGGATTTGTGGATTTCTTAGCAAGAGTGTTCGAAGAAGGTTATGGGGTCTCTCTGATGAGTTTCGGGTAGGAGTGGATTGATTTTAGGAGTTATTCGTGTGGTTTTATGTTCGGTTTTGCTTTCGAATCACAATAATGATACTATGTTCCATTTGCGATTTATTGTTGCAATTCTGATGATAATTATAATATATATTGATTAGATTTGTTCAAAAGTGCGTTCAAACAATAGAACTATAGTTGTTTTATGTTTTAGTATAACTAGTTCCTTCCATGTATTTAGTAATGCTTTCTTAAATACTCTTATGCACCAATCTGTAGTTGCATAATTTTGATTGACGTACAAGAAATCCTATTTACTTGATCATGTTTATTGATTTCACTTCTTTTTGATCCATCAAACATTACGTTTCTTGTTGTTCGTCTAGTTACTTTCATTCCACAACTGTAATTTGATTATTGATTCTTATTAAGTGGATACGAGTAGTTCGTGGTCCTTACAACCGGTTTCTTGTCTTAATAGTCAATAATGGTTTTGTAGATCAACAGTTGTTATTAAGAATGATTTGTGGATTTCTTAGGCAAGAGTGTTCGAAGAAGGTTATGGGGTCTTCTGATGAGTTTGGGTAGGAGTGGATTGATTTTAGGAGTTATTCGTGTGGTTATATGTTCGGTTTTGCTTTCGAATCACAATAATGATACTATGTTCCATTTGCGGTTTATTGTTGTAATTCTGATGATAATTATAATCGTATATTGATTAGATTTGTTTAAAAGTGCGTTCAAACAATAGAACTAAAGTTGTTTTATGTTTAGTATAACTAGTTCATTTCCCATGTATTTAGTAATGCTTTCGTAAATACTCTTATGCACCAATCTGTAGTTGCATAATTTTGATTGACGTACAAGAAAATCCTATTACTGATCATGTTACATTGATTTCACTTCTTTTTGATCCATCAAACATTACATTTCTTGTTGTTCCTCTGGTTACTTTCATTCCAACATTGTAATTTGATTATTGATTCTTATTAAGTGGATACGAGTAGTTTCGTGGTCCTTACAACTGGTTTCCTTGTCTTAATAGTCAATAATGGTTTCTGTAGATCAACAGTTGTTATTAAGATGGATTTGTGGATTCTTAGGCAAGAGTGTTAAGAAGGTTATGGGCTCTTCTAATATATTCGGGTAGGAGTGGATTGATTTTAGGTGTTATTCGTGTGGTTTTATGTTCGGTTTGCTTTCGAATCACAATAATGATACTATGTTCCATTTGCGATTTATTGTTGTAATTCTGATGATAATTATAATCTATATTGATTAGATTTGTTCAAAAGTGCGTTCAAACAATAGAACTATAGTTGTTTTATTTTAGTATAACTAGTTTCTTTCCCATTGTATTTAGTAATGCTTTCGTAAATACTCTTATGCACCAATCTGTAGTTGCATAATTTTGATTGACGTACAAGAAAATCCTATTTTTTTGATCATGTTACATTGATTTCACTTCTTTTTGATCCATCAAACATTACGTTTCTTGTTGTTCGTCTAGTTACTTTCATTCCACACTGTAATTTGATTATTGATTCTTATTAAGTGGATACGAGTAGTGTCGTGGTCCTTACAACCGGTTCCTTGTCTTAATGGTCAATAATAGTTTTTGTAGATCAACAGTTGTTATTAAGAATGATTTGTGGATTTCTTAGGCAAGAGTGTTCGAAGAAGGTTATGGGGTCTGCTGATGAGTTTTGGGTATGCTTTCGAATCACAATAATGATACTATGTTACATTTGCGATTTATTGTTGTAATTCTGATGATAATTATAATCGTATTATTGATTAGATTTGTTTAAAAGTGCGTTCAACATAGAACTAAGTTGTTTTATGTTTTAGTATAACTAGTTCCTTTACCATGTATTTAGTAATGCTTTCGTAAAACTCTTATGCACCAATCTATAGTTGCATAATTGATTGACGTACAAGAAAATCCTATTTACATGATCAGGTTACATTGATTTAACTTATTTTTGATCCATCAAATATTACGTTTCTTGTTGTTTGTCTGGTTACTTTCATTCCACCACTATAATTTGATTATTGATTCTTATTAAGTGGATACGAGTAGTTTCGTGGTCCTTACAACTGGTTTTCTTGTCTTAATGGTCAATAATGGTTTCTATAGATCAACAGTTGTTATTAAAATGGATTTGTGGATTTCTTAGGCAAGAGTGTCGAAGAAGGTTATGGGCTCTTCTAATATCATTCGGGTAGGAGTGGATTGATTTTAGGTTTATTCGTGTGGTTTTATGTTCGGTTTGCTTTCGAATCACAATAATGATGCTATGTTCCATTTCGATTTATTGTTGCAATTCTGATGATAATTATAATCATATCTGATTAGATTTGTTCAAAAGTGCGTTCAAACAATAGAACTAAAGTTTTTATGTTTTAGTATAACTAGTTCCTTTCCCATGTATTTAGTAATGCTTTCTTAAATACTCTTATGCACCAATCTGTAGTTGCATAATTTTGATTGACGTACAAGAAAATCCTATTTACTTGATCATGTTACATTGATTTCACTTCTTTTGATCCATCAAACATTACGTTTCTTGTTGTTCGTCTAGGTACTTTCATTCCACAACTGTAATTTGATTATTGATTCTTATTAAGTGGATACGAGTAGTGTCGTCGTCCTTACAACCGGTTTCCTTGTCTTAATAGTCAATAATGGTTTTTGTAGATCAACAGTTGTTATTAAGAATGATTTGTGGATTTCTTAGGCAAGAGTGTTCGAAGAAGGTTATGGGGTCTTCTGATGAGTTTGGGTAGGAGTGGATTGATTTTAGGAGTTATTCTTGTGGTTATATGTTCGGTTTTGCTTTCGAATCACAATAATGATACTATGTTACATTTGCGATTTATTGTTGTAATCTGATGATAATTATAATCATATTGATTAGATTGTTTAAAAGTGCGTTCAAACAATAGAACTAAGTTGTTTTATGCTTTAGTATAACTAGTTCCTTCCCATGTATTTAGTAATGCTTTCGTAAATACTCTTATGCACCAATCTGTAGTTGCATAATTTTGATTGACGTACAAGAAAATCCTATTTACTTGATCATGTTACATTGATTTCACTTCTTTTTGATCCATCAAACATTACGTTTCTTGTTGTTCATCTGGTTACTTTCATTCCACCACTGTAATTTGATTATTGATTCTTATTAAGTGGATACGAGTAGTTCATGGTCCTTACAACTGGTTTCCTTGTCTTAATGGTCAATAATGGTTTCTGTAGATCAACAGTTGTTATTAAGATGGATTTGTGGATTTCTTAGGCAAGAGTGCTTAAAGAAGGTTATGGGGCTTCTAATATATTTCGGGTAGGAGTGGATTGATTTAGGAGTTATTCGTGTGGTTTATGTTCGGTTTGCTTTCGAATCACAATAATGATACTATGTTCCATTTGCGATTTATTGTTGCAATTCTGATGATAATTATAATCGTATATTGATTAGATTTGTTCAAAAGTGCGTTGAACAATAGAACTAAAGTTGTTTTATATTTTAGTATAACTAGTTTCTTTCCATGTATTTAGTAATGCTTTCGTAAATACTCTTATGCACCAATCTGTAGTTGCATAATTTTGATTGACGTACAAGAAAATCCTATTTTTGATCATGTTACATTGATTTCACTTCTTTTTGATCCATCAAACATTACGTTCTTGTTGTTCGTCTAGTTACTTTCATTCCACCACTGTAATTTGATTATTGATTCTTATTAAGTGGATACGAGTAGTGTCGTCGTCTTACAACTGGTTCCTTGTCTTAATAGTCAATAATGGTTTTTGTAGATCAACAGTTGTTATTAAGAATGATTTGTGGATTTCTTAGGCAAGAGTGTTCGAAAAAGGTTTATGGGTCTGATGATGGGTTTTGGGTATGCTTTCGAATCACAATAATGATACTATGTTACATTTGCGATTTATTGTTGCAATTCTGATGATAATTATAATCGTATATTGATTAGATTTGTTTAAAAGTGCGTTCAAACAATAGAACTAAGTTGTTTATGTTTAGTATAACTAGTTCCTTTCCCATGTATTTAGTAATGCTTTCGTAAATACTCTTATGCACCAATCTGTAGTTGCATAATTTTGATTGACGTACAAGAAAATCCTATTTACATGATCATGTTACATTGATTTAACTTATTTTTGATCCATCAAATATTACGTTTCTTGTTTTGTCTGGTTACTTTCATTCCACACACTATAATTTGATTATTGATTCTTATTAAGTGGATACGAGTAGTTCGTGGTCCTTACAACTGGTTTTCTTGTCTTAATGGTCAATAATGGTTTCTGTAGATCAACAGTTGTTATTAAGATGTATTTATGGATTTCTTAGGCAAGAGTGTTCGAAGAAGGTTATGGGCTCTTCTAATATCTTTCGGGTAGGAGTGGATTGATTTTAGGAGTTATTCGTGTGGTTTTATGTTCGGTTTGCTATCGAATCACAATAATGATACTATGTTCATTTTCGATTTATTGTTGCAATTCTGATGATAATTATAATCATATCTGATTAGCTTTGTTCAAAAGTGCGTTCAAACAATAGAACTAAAGTTGTTTTATGTTTAGTATAACTAGTTCCTATCCCATGTATTTAGTAATGCTTTTAAATACTCTTATGCACCAATCTGTAGTTGCATAATTTTGATTGACGTACAAGAAAATCCTATTTCTTGATCATGTTACATTGATTTCACTTCTTTTTGATCCATCAAACATTACGTTTCTTGTTGTTCGTCTAGTTACTTTCATTCCACAACTGTAATTGATTATTGATTCTTATTAAGTGGATACGAGTAGTTTCGTGGTCCTTACAACGGTTTCCTTGTCTTAATGGTCAATAATGGTTTTGTAGATCAACAGTGTTATTAAGATGATTTGTGGATTTCTTAGGCAAGAGTGTTCGAAGAAGGTTATGGGGTCTTCTGATGAGTTTTGGGTAGGAGTGGATTGATTTTAGGAGTTATTCTTGTGGTTATATGTTCGGTTTTGCTTTCGAATCACAATAATGATACTATGTTCCATTTGCGATTTATTGTTGCAATTCTGATGATAATTATAATCGTATATGATTAGATTTGTTCAAAGTGCGTTCAAACAATAGAACTAAGTTGTTTTATGTTTTAGTATAACTAGTTCCTTTCCCATGTATTTAGTAATGCTTTCGTAAATACTCTTATGCACCAATCTGTAGTTGCATAATTTTGATTGACGTACAAGAAAATCCTATTTTTTTGATCATGTTACATTGATTTCACTTCTTTTTGATCCATCAAACTTTACGTTCTTGTTGTTCGTCTAGTTACTTTCATTCCACAACTGTAATTTGATTATTATTCTTATTAAGTGGATACGAGTAGTTTCGTGGTCCTTACAACTGGTTTCCTTGTCTTAATAGTCAATAATGGTTTTGTAGATCAACAGTTGTTATTAAGATGATTTGTGGATTTCTTAGGCAAGAGTGTTCGAAGAAGGTTATGGGGTCTTCTGATGAGTTTCGGGTAGGAGTGGATTGATTTTAGGAGTTATTCGTGTGGTTGTATGTTCGGTTTTGCTTTCGAATCACACTAATGATACTATATTCCATTTGCGATTTACTGTTGTAATTCTGATGATAATTATAATCGTATATTGATTAGATTTGTTCAGAAGTGCGTTCAAACAATAAAACTATAGTTGTTTTATGTTTAGTATAACTAGTTCCTTTCCCATGTATTTAGTAATGCTTTCTTAAATTCTCTTATGCACCAATCAGTAGTTGCATAATTTTGATTGACGTACAAGAAAATCCTATTTACATGATCATGTTACATTGATTTACTTTTTTGATCCATCAAATATTACGTTTTTGTTGTTTGTCTGGTTACTTTCATTCCACCACTATAATTGATTATTGATTCTTATTAAGTGGATACGAGTAGTTTCGTGGTCCTTACAACAGGTTTCCTTGTCTTAATGGTCAATAATGGTTTCTGTAGATCAACAGTTGTTATTAAGATGGATTTGTGGATTTCTTAGGCAAGAGTGTTCGAAGAAGGTTATGGGTCTTCTGATGAGTTTCGGGTAGAGTGGATTGATTTTAAGAGTTATTCGTGTGGTTTTATGTTCGGTTTTGCTTTCGAATCACAATAATGATACTATGTTCCATTTGCGATTTATTGTTGCAATTCTGATGATAATTATAATCGTATGTTGATTAGATTTGTTCAAAAGTGCTTTCAAACAATAGATATAGTTGTTTTATGCTTTAGTATAACTAGTTCTTTTACCATGTATTTAGTAATGCTTTCGTAAATACTCTTATGCACCAATCTGTAGTTGCATAATTTTGATTGACGTACAAGAAAATCCTATTTACTTGATCATGTTACATTGATTTCACTTCTTTTTATCCATCAAACATTACATTTTTGTTGTTCGTCTGGTTACTTTCATTCCACCACTGTAATTTGATTACTGATTCTTATTAAATGGATACGAGTAGTTTCGTGGTCCTTACAACTGGTTTCCTTGTCTTAATGGTCAATAATGGTTTCTGTGTAGATCAACAGTTGTTATTAAGATGGATTTGTGGATTTCTTAGGCAAGAGTGTTCGAAGAAGGTTATGGGCTCTCTGATATCTTTCGGGTAGGAGTGGATTGATTTTAGGAGTTATTCGTGTGGTTTTATGTTCGGTTTTGCTTTCGAATCACAATAATGATACTATGTTCCATTTGCGATTTATTGTTGTAATTCTGATGATAATTATAATCATATTGATTAGATTTGTTTAAAAGTGCGTTCAAACAATAAAACTATAGTTGTTTTATGCTTTAGTATAACTAGTTCCTTTACCATGTATTTAGTAATGTTTTCGTAAATACTCTTATGCACCAATCTGTAGTTGCATAATTTGATTGACGTACAAGAAAATCTATTTACTGATCATGTTACATTGATTTCACTAATTTTGATCCATCAAACATTACGTTCTTGTTGTTTGTCTGTTACTTTCATTCCACCACTGTAATTTGATTATTGATTCTTATTAAGTGGATACGAGTAGTTTCGTGGTCCTTACAACTGGTTTCCTTGTCTTAATGGTCAATAATAGTTTCTGTAGATCAACAGTTGTTATTAAGATGGATTTGTGGATTTATGAGGCAAGAGTGTTCGAAGATGGTTATGGGTCTTCTGATGAGTTTCGGGTAGGAGTGGATTGATTTTAGGAGTTATTCGTGTGGTTTATGTTCGGTTTTGCTTTCGAATCACAATAATGATACTATGTTCCATTTGCGATTTATTGTTGCAATTCTGATGATAATTATAATCATATTTATTAGATTGTTCAAAGTGCTTTCAAACAATAGATATATAGTTGTTTTATGTTTAGTATAACTAGTTCCTTTACCATGTATTTAGTAATGCTTTCGTAAATACTCTTATGCACCAATCTATAGTTGCATAATTTGATTGACGTACAAGAAAATCCTATTTACTTGATCATGTACATTGATTTCACTTCTTTTTATCCATCAAACATTACGTTTCTTGTTGTTCGTCTAGTTACTTTCATTCCACAACTGTAATTTGATATTGATGCTTCTTATTAAGTGGATACGAGTAGTTTCGTCGTCCTTACAACTGGTTTCGTTGTCTTAATGGTCAATAATGGTTTCTGTAGATGAACAGTTGTTATTAAGATTGATTTGTGGATTTCTTAGGCAAGAGTGTGCGAAGAAGGTTATGGGCTTCTAATGAGTTTCGGGTAGGAGTGGATTGATTTTAGGTGTTATTCGTGTGGTTTTATGTTCGGTTTTGCTTTCGAATCACAATAATGATGCTATGTTCCGTTTTCGATTTATTGTTGCAATTCTGATGATAATTATAATCATATCTGATTAGATTTGTTCAAAAGTGCGTTCAAACAATAGAACTAAAGTTGTTTTATGTTTAGTATAACTAGTTCCTTTCCCATGTATTTAGTAATGCTTTTTTAAATACTCTTATGCACAATCGTAGTTGAAAAATTTTGATTGACGTACAAGAAAATCCTATTTACTTGATCATGTTACATTGATTTCACTTCTTTTTGATCCATCAAACATTACGTTTCTTGTTGTTCGTCTGGTTACTTTCATTCCACCATGTAATTTGATTATTGATTCTTATTAAGTGGATACGAGTAGTTTCGTGGTCCTTACAATGGTTTCCTTGTCTTAATGGTCAATAATGGTTTCTGTAGATCAACAGTTGTTATTAAGATGGATTTGTGGATTTCTTGGCAAGAGTGTTCGAAGAAAGGTTATGGGCTCTTCTGATGAGTTTCGGGTAGGAGTGGATTGATTTTAGGAGTTATTCGTTTGGTTTTATGTTCGGTTTTGCTTTCGAATCACAATAATGATACTATGTTCCATTTGCGATTTATTGTTGCAATTCTGATAATATTTAATCATATCTGATTAGATTTGATCAAAACTCTGTTCAAACAATAGAACTATAGTTGTTTTATGATTTAGTATAACTAGTTCCTGTACCATGTATTTAGTAATGCTTTCGTAAATACTCTTATGCACCAATTGTAGTTGCATAATTTTGATTGATGTACAAGAATCCTATTTACATGATCATGTTACATTGATTTCACTTATTTTTGATCCATCAAACATTACGTTTCTTGTTGTTCTTCTAGTACTTTCATTCCACAACTGTAATTTGATTATTGATTCTTATTAAGTGGATACGAGTAGTTTCGTCGTCCTTACAACTGGTTTCTTGTCTTAATGGTCAATAATGGTTTGTGTAGATCAACAGTTGTTATTAAGATTGATTTGTGGATTTCTTAGGCAAGAGTGCAAAAAGAAGGTATGGGGCTTTCTGATATCTTTCGGGTAGGAGTGGATTGATTTTAGGTGTTATTCGTGTGGTTTTATGTTCGGTTTTGCTTTCGAATCACAATAATGATACTATGTTCCATTTTCGATTTATTGTTGCAATTCTGATGATAATTATAATCATATCTGATTAGATTTTGTTCAAAAGTGCGTTCAAACAATAGAACTAAAGTTGTTTTATGTTTTAGTATAACTAGTTCCTTTCCCATGTATTTAGTAATGCTTTCTTAAATACTCTTATGCACCAATCTGTAGTTGAATAATTTTGATTGACGTACAAGAAAATCCTATTTACTTGATCATGTTACATTGATTTCACTTCTTTTTGATCCATCAAACATTACGTTTCTTGTGTTCGTCTGGTTACTTTCATTCCACCATTGTAATTTGATTATTGATTCTTATTAAGTGGATACGAGTAGTTTCGTCGTCCTTACAAATGGTTTCCTTGTCTAAATGGTCAATAATGGTTTTGTAGATCAACAGTTGTTATTAAGATGGATTTGTGGATTTCTTGGCAAGAGTGTTCAAAGAAGGTTATGGGCTCTTCTGATGAGTTTCGGGTAGGAGTGGATTGATTTTAGGAGTTATTCGTTTGGTTTTACGTTCGGTTTTGCTTTCGAATCACAATAATGATACTATGTTCCATTTGCGATTTATTGTTGCAATTCTGATGATAATATAATCATATCTGATTAGATTTGTTAAAAAGTCCGTTCAAATATAGAACTATAGTTGTTTTATGATTTAGTATAACTAGTCCTGTACCATGTATTTAGTAATGCTTTCGTAAATACTTATGCACCAATCTGTAGTTGCATAATTTTGATTGAGTACAAGAAAATCCTATTTATGATCATGTTACATTGATTTAACTTATTTTTGATCCATCAAACATTACGTTTCTTGTTGTTCTCTAGTTACTTTCATTTCACACTGTAATTTGATTATGATTCTTATTAAGTGGATACGAGTAGTTTCGTGGTCTTTACAACTGGTTTCCATGTCTTAATGGTCAATAATGTTTTTGTAGATCAACAGTTGTTATTAAGATGGATTTAGTGGATTTATGAGGCAAGAGTGTTCGAAGATGGTTATGGATTCTTCTGATGAGTTTCGGGTAGAAGTGGATTGATTTTAGAAGTTATTCGTGTGGTTTGTTGTTCGATTTTGGTTTCGAATCACATAGTGATACTATGTTCCATTTGCATTTATTGTTGCAATTCTGATGATAATTATAATCATATCTGATTAGCTTTGTTCAGAAGTGCGTTCAAACAAAGTAGAACTATAGTTGTTTTATGTTTTAGTATAACTAGTTCCTTTCCCATGTATTTAGTAATGCTTTTTTAAATACTATGCACCAATCTGTAGTTGCATAATTTTGATTGACGTACAAGAAAATCCTATTTACTTGATCATGTTACATTGATTTCACTTCTTTTTGATCCATCAAACATTACATCTTGTTGTTCATCTGGTTACTTTTATTCCACAATTAATTTGATTATTGATTCTTATTAAGTGAATACGAGTAGTTTCGTCGTCCTTACAACTGGTTTCTTGTCTTAATAGTCAGTAATGGTTTCTGTAGATCAACAGTTGTTATTAAGATGATTTGTGGATTTCTTCGCAAGAGTGTTCGAAGAAGGTTATTGGGTCTTCTGATGAGTTTCGGGTAGGAGCAGGATTGATTTTAGGAGTTATTCGTGTGGTTATATGTTAGATTTTGCTTTCGAATCACAATAATGATACTATGTTCCATTTGCGATTTATTGTTGCAATTCTAATGATAATTATAATAGTATCTGATTAGCTTTGTTCAAAAGCGCGTTCAAACAGTAGAACTATAGTTGTTTTTGTTTTAGCATAACTAGTACATTTACCATGTATTTAGTAATGCTTTCGTAAATACTCTTATGCACCAATCTGTAGTTGCAAAATTTTGATTGACGTACAAGAAAATCCTATTTTCTTGATCATGTTACATTGATTTCACTTCTTTTTGATCCATCAAACATTACGTTTCTTTTGTTCGTCTAGTTACTTTCATTCCACACTGTAATTTGAATATTGATTCTTATTAAGTGGATACGAGTAGTGTCGCGTCCTTACAACTGGTTTCCTTGTCTTAATAGTCAATAATGGTTTCTGTAGATCAACAGTTGTTATTAAGAAGATTTGTGGATTTCTTAGGCAAGAGTGTTCGAAGAAGGTTATGGGGTCTTCTGATGAGTTTTGGGTAGGAGTGGATTGATTTTAGGATTATTCGTGTGGTTATATGTTCGGTTTTGCTTTCGAATCACAATAATGATACTATGTTTCATTTGCGATTATTGTTGCAATTCTGATGATAATTATAATCGTATTTTTATTAGATTTGTTTAAAAGTGCGTTCAAACAATAGAATATAGTTGTTTTATGTTTTGTATAACTAGTTCCTTTACCATGTATTTAGTAATGCTTTCGTAAATACTCTTATGCACCAATCTATAGTTGCATAATTTGATTGACGTACAAGAAAATCCTATTTACATGATATGTTACATTGATTTAACTTATTTTTGATCCATCAAATATTACGTTTCTTGTTGTTTGTCTGGTTACTTTCATTCCACCACTATAATTTGATTATTGATTCTTATTAAGTGGATACGAGTAGTTTCGTGGTCCTTACAACTGGTTTCCTTGTCTTAATGGTCAATAATGGTTTCTATAGATCAACAGTTGTTATTAAGATGGATTTATGGATTTCTTAGGCAAGAGTGCTCAAAGAAGGTTATGGGCTCTTCTAATATTTCGGGTAGGAGTGGATTGATTTTAGGTGTTATTCGTGTGGTTTTATGTTCGTTTTGCTTTCGAATCACAATAATGATGCTATGTTCGTTTTCGATTTTTATTGTTGCAATTCTGATGATAATTATAATCATATCTGATTAGATTTGTTCAGAAGTGCGTTCAAACAATAGAACTAAGTTGTTTTATGTTTTAGTATAACTAGTTCCTTCCCATGTATTTAGTACTGCTTTCTTAAATACTCTTATGCACCAATCTGTAGTTGAATAATTTTGATTGACGTACAAGAAAATCCTATTTACTTGATCATGTTACATTGATTTCACTTCTTTTGATCCATCAAACATTACGTTTCTGTTGTTCGTCTGGTTACTTTCATTCCACCATGTAATTTGATTATTGATTCTTATTAAGTGGATACGAGTAGTTTCGTCGTCCTTACAACTGGTTTCCTTGTCTAAATGGTCAATAATAGTTTCTGTAGATCAACAGTTGTTATTAAGATGGATTTGTGGATTTCTTAGGCAAGATTGCTCAAAGAAGGTTATGGGCTCTTCTGATGAGTTTCGGGTAGGAGTGGATTGATTTTAGGAGTTATTCGTTTGGTTTTATGTTCGGTTTTGCTTTTGAATCACAATAATGATACTATGTTCCATTTGCGATTTATTGTTGCAATTCTGATGATAATTATAATCATATCTGATTAGATTTGTTCAAAAGTCCGTTCAAACAATAGAACTATAGTTGTTTTATGATTTAGTATAACTAGTTCCTTTACCGTGTATTTAGTAATGCTTTCGTAAATACTCTTATGCACCAATCTGTAGTTGCATAATTTTGATTGACGTACAAAAAAATCTATTTACATGATCATGTTACATTGATTTAACTTATTTTGATCCATCAAACATTACGTTCTTGTTGTTCTTCTAGTTACTTTCATTTCACACTGTAATTTGATTATTGATTCTTATTAAGTGGATACGAGTAGTTTAGTGGTCTTACAACTGGTTCCATGTCTTAATGGTCAATAATGGTTTCTGTAGATCAACAGTTGTTATTAAGATGGATTTAGTGGATTTATGAGGCAAGAGTGTTCGAAGATGGTTATGGAGTCTGATGATGTTTCGGGTAGAAGTGGATTGATTTAGAAGTTATTCGTGTGGTTGTATGTTCGGTTTTGGTTTCGAATCACACTAGTGATACTATGTTCCATTTGCAGTTTATTGTTGCAATTCTGATGATAATTATAATCATATGATTAGCTTTGTTCAGAAGTGCGTTCAAACAGTAGAACTATAGTTGTTTTATGTTTTAGTATAACTAGTTCGTTTCCCATGTATTTAGTAATGCTTTCTTAAATACTTATGCACCAATCTGTAGTTGCATAATTTTGATTGACGTACAAGAAAATCCTATTTACTTGATCATGTTACATTGATTTCACTTCTTTTTGATCCATCAAACATTACAATTCTTGTTGTTCGTCTAGTTACTTTCATTCCACAACTGTAATTTGATTATTGATTCTTATTAAGTGATACGAGTAGTTTTGTCGTCCTTACAACTGGTTTCGTTGTCTTAATAGTCAGTAATGGTTTCTGTAGATCAACAGTTGTTATTAAGATTGATTGTGGATTTCTTTCGCAAGAGTGTTCGAAGAAGGTTATGGGTCTTCTGATGAGTTTCGGGTAGGAGTGGATTGATTTTAGGAGTTATTCGTGTGGTTATATGTTCGGTTTTGCTTTCGAATCACAATAATGATACTATGTTCCATTTGCGATTTATTGTTGCAATTCTAATGATAATTATAATCATACCTGATTAGATTTGTTCAAAAGTGCGTTCAAACAGTAGAACTATAGTTGTTTTTTGTTTTAGTATAACTAGTACTTTCCCATGTATTTAGTAATGCTTTCGTAAATACTCTTATGCACAATCCGTAGTTGCATAATTTGATTGACATACAAGAAAATCCTATTTACTTGATCATGTTACATTGATTTCACTTCTTTTTGATCCATCAAATTTACGTTTCTTTTGTTCGTCTAGTTACTTTCATTCCACAACTGTAATTTGAATATTGATTCTTATTAAGTATACGAGTAGTTCGTCGTCCTTACAACTGGTTCCTTGTCTTAATAGTCAATAATGGTTCTGTAGATCAACAGTTGTTATTAAGAATGATTGTGGATTTCTTAGGCAAGAGTGTTCGAAGAAGGTTATGGGGTCTTCTGATGAGTTTTGGGTAGGAGTGGATTGATTTTAGGAGTTATTCGTGTGGTTATATGTTCGGTTTTGCTTTCGAATCACAATAATGATACTATGTTTCATTTGCGATTTATTGTTGCAATTCTGATGATAATATAATCGTATATTGATTAGATTTGTTTAAAAGTGCGTTCAAACAATAGAACTATAGTTGTTTTATGTTTTGTATAACTAGTTCCTTTACCATGTATTTAGTAATGCTTTCGTAAATACTCTTATGCACCAATCTGTAGTTGCATAATTTTGATTGACGTACAAGAAAATCCTATTTACATGATTATGTTACATTGATTTAACTTATTTTTGATCCATCAAACATTACGTTTCTTGTTGTTGTCTGGTTACTTTCATTCCACCACTATAATTTGATTATTGATTCTTATTAAGTGGATACGAGTAGTTTCGTGGTCCTTACAAGGTTTCCTTGTCTTAATGGTCAATAATGGTTTCTATAGATCAACAGTTGTTATTAAGATGGATTTATGGATTTCTTAGGCAAGAGTGCTCAAAGAAGGTTATGGGCTTTCTGATATTTTCGGGTAGGAGTGGATTGATTTTAGGAGTTATTCGTGTGGTTTTATGTTCGGTTTTGCTTTCGAATCACAATAATGATGCTATGTTCCGTTTTCGATTTATTGTTGCAATTCTGATGATAATTATAATCATATCTGATTAGATTTGTTCAGAAGTGCGTTCAAACAATAGAACTAAAGTTGTTTTATGTTTTAGTATAACTAGTTCCTTTCCCATGTATTTAGTAATGCTTTCTTAAATACTCTTATGCACCAATCTATAGTTGATAATTTTGATTGACGTACAAGAAAATCTATTTACTTGATCATGTTACATTGATTTCACTTCTTTTTGATCCATCAAACATTACGTTTCTTGTTGTTCGTCTGGTTACTTTCATTCCACCATTGTAATTTGATTATTGATTCATATTAAGTGGATACGAGTAGTTTCGTGGTCCTTACAACTGGTTTCCTTGTCTAAATGGTCAATAATGGTTTCTGTAGATCAACAGTTGTTATTAAGATGGATTTGTGGATTTCTTAGGCAAGAGTGTCAAAGAAGGTTATGGGCTCTTCTGATGAGTTTCGGGTAGGAGTGGATTGATTTTAGGAGTTATTCGTTTGGTTTATGTTCGGTTTGCTTTTGAATCACAATAATGATACTATGTTCCATTTGCGATTTATTGTTGCAATTCTGATGATAATTATAATCATATCTGATTAGATTTGTTCAAAAGTCCGTTCAAACAATAGAACTATAGTTGTTTTATGATTTAGTATAACTAGTTCCTTTACCGGTATTTAGTAATGCTTTCGTAAATACTCTTATGCACCAATCTGTAGTTGCATAATTTTGATTGATGTACAAAAAAATCCTATTTACATGATCATGTTACATTGATTTAACTTATTTTTGATCCATCAAACATTACGTTTCTTGTTGTTCGTCTAGTTACTTTCATTCACAACTGTAATTTGATTATTGATTCTTATTAAGTGGATACGAGTAGTTTCGTGGTCTTACAACTGGTTTCCATGTCTTAATGGTCAATAATGGTTTCTGTAGATCAACAGTTGTTATTAAGATGGATTAGTGGATTTATGAGGCAAGAGTGTTCGAAGATGGTTATGGGGTCTTCTGATGAGTTCGGGTAGAGTGGATTGATTTTAGAAGTTATTCGTGTGGTTGTATGTTCGGTTTTGGTTTCGAATCACACTAGTGATACTATGTTCCATTTGCGATTTATTGTTGCAATTCTGATGATAATTATAATCATATCTGATTAGCTTGTTCAGAAGTGCGTTCAAACAGTAGAACTATAGTTTTTTTATGTTTTAGTATAACTAGTTCGTTTCCATGTATTTAGTAATGCTTTCTTAAATACTATGCACCAATCTGTAGTTGCATAATTTTGATTGACGTACAAGAAAATCCTATTTACTTGATCATGTTACATTGATTTCACTTCTTTTGATCCATCAAACATTACATTCTTGTTGTTCGTCTGGTTACTTTCATTCCACAACTGTAATTTGATTATTGATTCTTATTAAGTGGATACGAGTAGTTTTGTCGTCCTTACAACTGGTTTCTTGTCATAATAGTCAGTAATGTTTCTGTAGATCAACAGTTGTTATTAAGATTGATTGTGGATTTCTTCGCAAGAGTGTTCGAAGAAGGTTATTGGGTCTTCTGATGAGTTTCGGGTAGGAGTGGATTGATTTTAGGAGTTATTCGTGTGGTTATATGTTAGATTTTGCTTTCGAATCACAATAATGATACTATGTTCCATTTGCGATTTATTGTTGCAATTCTAATGATAATTATAATCGTACCTGATTAGATTTGTTCAAAAGTGCGTTCAAACAGTAGAACTATAGTTGTTTTTGTTTTAGTATAACTAGTTCATTTACCATGTATTTAGTAATGCTTTCGTAAATACTCTTATGCACCAATCTGTAGTTGCATATTTTGATTGACGTACAAGAAAATCCTATTTCTTGATCATGTTACATTGATTCACTTCTTTTTGATCCATCAAAATTACGTTTCTTTTTGTTCGTCTAGTTACTTTCATTCCACAACTGTAATTTGAATATTGATTCTTATTAAGTGGATACGAGTAGTTTCGTCGGTCCTTACAACTGGTTTCCTTGTCTAATAGTCAATAATGGTTTCTGTAGATCAACAGTTGTTATTAAGAATGATTTGTGGATTTCTTAGGCAAGAGTGTTCGAAGAAGGTTATGGGGTCTTCTGATGAGTTTTGGGTAGGAGTGGATTGATTTTAGGATTTATTCGTGTGGTTATATGTTCGGTTTTGCTTTCGAATCACATAATGATACTATGTTTCATTTGCGATTTATTGTTGTAATTCTGATGATAATTATAATCGTATATTTATTAGATTTGTTTAAAAGTGCGTTCAAACATAGAATATAGTTGTTTTATGCTTTTGTATAACTAGTTCCTTACCATGTATTTAGTAATGCTTTCGTAAATACTCTTATGCACCAATCTATAGTTGCATAATTTTGATTGACGTACAAGAAAATCCTATTACATGATCATGTTACATTGATTTCACTTATTTTTGATCCATCAAATATTACGTTCTTGTTGTTTGTCTGGTTACTTTCATTCCACCACTATAATTGATTATTGATTCTTATTAAGTGGATACGAGTAGTTTCGTGGTCCTTACAACTGGTTTCCTTGTCTTAATGGTCAATAATGGTTCTGTAGATCAACAGTTGTTATTAAGGTGGATTTGTGGATTTCTTAGGCAAGAGTGCTCGAAGAAGGTTATGGGCTCTTCTAATATCTTTCGGGTAGGAGTGGATTGATTTTAGGAGTTATTCGTGTGGTTTTATGTTCCGTTTTGCTTTCGAATCACAATAATGATGCTATGTTCCGTTTTCGATTTATTGTTGCAATTCTGATGATAATTATAATCATATTGATTAGATTTGTTCAGAAGTGCGTTCAAACAATAGAACTAAGTTGTTTATGTTTTAGTATAACTAGTTCCTTTCCCATGTATTTAGTAATGTTTTCTTAAATACTCTTATGCACAATCTGTAGTTGCATAATTTTGATTGACGTACAAGAAAATCCTATTTACTTGATCATGTTACATTGATTTCACTTTTTTTGATCCATCAAACATTACGTTTCTTGTTGTTCGTCTGGTTACTTTCATTCCACCATTGTAATTTGATTATTGATTCATATAAGTGGATACGAGTAGTTTCGTCGTCCTACAACTGGTTTCCTTGTCTAAATGGTCAATAATAGTTTCTGTAGATCAACAGTTGTTATTAAGATGGATTTGTGGATTTCTTAGGCAAGAGTGTTCGAAGAAGGTTATGGGCTCTTCTGATGAGTTCGGGTAGGAGTGGATTGATTTTAGGAGTTATTCGTTTGGTTTTACGTTCGGTTTGCTTTTGAATCACAATAATGATACTATGTTCCATTTGCGATTTATTGTTGCAATTCTGATGATAATTATAATCATATCTGATTAGATTGTTTGTTCAAAAGTGCGTTCAAACAATAGAAATATAGTTGTTTTATGTTTAGTATAACTAGTTCTTTACCGTGTATTTAGTAATGCTTTCGTAAATACTCTTATGCACCAATCTGTAGTTGCATAATTTGATTGATGTTCAAAAAAATCCTATTTACTTGATCATGTTACATTGATTTAACTTATTTTTGATCCATCAAACATTACGTTTCTTGTTGTTCTTCTAGTTACTTTCATTTCACAACTGTAATTTGATTATTGATTCTTATTAAGTGGATACGAGTAGTTTCGTGGTCTTTACAACTGGTTTCCTTGTCTTAATGGTCAATAATGGTTTCTGTAGATCAACAGTTGTTATTAAGATGGATTTATTGGATTTCTGAGGCAAGAGTGTTCGAAGAGGTTATGGAGTCTTCTGATGAGTTTCGGGTAGGAGTGGATTGATTTTAGAAGTTATTCGTGTGGTTGTATGTTCGGTTTTGGTTCGAATCACAATAATGATACTATGTTCCATTTGCGATTTATTGTTGCAATTCTGATGATAATTATAATCATATCTGATTAGCTTTGTTCAGAAGTGCGTTCAAATAGTAGAACTATAGTTTTTTATGTTTTAGTATAACTAGTTCGTTTCCCATGTATTTAGTAATGCTTTCTTAAATACTATGCACCAATCTGTGTTGCATAATTTTGATTGACGTACAAGAAAATCCTATTTACTTGATCATGTTACATTGATTTCACTTCTTTTTGATCCATCAAACATTACAATTGTTGTTCGTCTGGTTACTTCATTCCACAACTGTAATTTGATTATTGATTCTTATTAAGTGATACGAGTAGTTTCGTCGTCCTTACAACTGGTTTCTTGTCTTAATAGTCAATAATGGTTTTGTAGATCAACAGTTGTTATTAAGATTGATTTGTGGATTTCTTAGGCAAGAGTGTTCGAAGAAGGTTATTGGGTCTTCTGATGAGTTTCGGGTAGGAGTGGATTGATTTAGGAGTTATTGTGTGGTTATATGTTCGGTTTGCTTTCGAATCACAATAATGATACTATGTTCCATTTGCGATTTATTGTTGCAATTCTATGATAATTATAATCATATCTGATTAGATTTGTTTCAAAAGCGCGTTCAAACAATAGAACTATAGTTGTTTTTTGTTTTAGTATAACTAGTTCCTTTCCCATGTATTAGTAATGCTTTCGTAAATACTCTTATGCACCAATCTGTAGTTGCATAATTTTGATTGACGTACAAGAAAATCATATTTTCTTGATCATGTTACATTGATTTCACTTCTTTTGATCCATCAAACATTACGTTTCTTGTTGTTCGTCTAGTTACTTTCATTCCACAACTGTAATTTGATTATTGATTCTTATTAAGTGGATACGAGTAGTTTCGTGGTCCTTACAACTGGTTTCTTGTCTTAATAGTCAATAATGTTTCTGTAGATCAACAGTTGTTATTAAGAATGATTTGTGGATTTCTTAGGCAAGAGTGTTCGAAGAAGGTTATGGGGTCTTCTGATGAGTTTTGGGTAGGAGTGGATTGATTTTAGGAGTTATTCGTGTGGTTATATGTTCGGTTTTGCTTTCGAATCACAATAATGATACTATGTTACATTTGCGATTTATTGTTGCAATTCTGATGATAATTATAATCTATTATTTATTAGATTGTTTAAAAGTTCGTTCAAACAATAGAACTATAGTTGTTTTATGTTTAGTATAACTAGTTCCTTTCCCATGTATTAGTAATGCTTTCGTAAATACTCTTATGCACCAATCGTAGTTGCATAAATTTGATTGACGTACAAGAAAATCCTATTTACATGATCATGTTACATTGATTTCACTTATTTTGATCCATCAAAATTACGTTTTTTGTTGTTTGTCTGGTTACTTTCATTCCACCACTGTAATTTGATTATTGATTCTTATTAAGTGGATACGAGTAGTTTCGTGGTCCTTACAACTGGTTCCTTGTCTTAATGGTCAATAATGGTTTCTATAGATCAACAGTTGTATTAAGATGGATTTGTGGATTTCTTAGGCAAGAGTGCTCGAAGAAGGTTATGGGCTCTTCTAATGATTTCGGGTGGGAGTGGATTGATTTTAGGAGTTATTCGTGTGGTTTTATGTTCGGTTTTGCTTTCGAATCACAATAATGATACTATGTTCCATTTTCGATTTATTGTTGCAATTCTGATGATAATTATAATCATATCTGATTAGATTTGTTCAAAAGTGCTTCAAACAATAGAACTATAGTTGTTTTATGTTTTAGTATAACTAGTTCCTTTCCATGTATTTAGTAATGCTTTCTTAAATACTCTTATGCACCAATCTGTAGTTGCATAATTTTGATTGACGTACAAGAAAATCCTATTTACTTGATCATGTTACATTGATTTCACTTCTTTTTGATCCATCAAACATTACGTTTCTTGTTGTTCGTCGGGTTACTTTCATTCCACCACTGTAATTTGATTATTGATTCTTATTAAGTGGATACGAGTAGTTTCGTGGTCCTTACAATTGGTTTCCCTGTCATAATGGTCAATAATGGTTTCTGTAGATCAACAGTTGTTCTTAGGATGGATTTGTAGATTTCTTAGACAAGAGTGTTCAAAGAAGGTTATCGGGTCTTCTGATGTGTTTCGGGTAGGAGTGGATTGATTTTAGGTGTTATTCGTGTGGTTTTATGTTCGGTTTTGCTTTCGAATCATAATAATGATGCTATGTTCCATTTGCGATTTATTGTTGTAATTCTGATGATAATTATAATCATATCTGATTAGATTTGTTCAAAGTGCGTTCAAACAATAGAACTATAGTTGTTTATGATTTAGTATAACTAGTTCCTTTACCGTGTTTAGTAATGCTTTCGTAAATACTCTTATGCACCAATCTGTAGTTGCATAATTTGATTGATGTCAAGAAAATCCTATTTACATGATCATGTTACATTGATTTACTTATTTTGATCCATCAAACATTACGTTTCTTGTTGTTCTTCTAGTTACTTTCATTTCACAACTGTAATTTGATTATTGATTCTTATTAAGTGGATACGAGTAGTTTCGTGGTCCTTACAACTGGTTTCCTTGTCTTAATGGTCAATAATGGTTTCTGTAGATCAACAGTTGTTATTAAGATGGATTTGTGGATTATGAGGCAAGAGTGTTCGAAGATGGTTATGGAGTCTTCTGATGAGTTTCGGGTAGAGTGGATTGATTTTAGGAGTTATTCGGTGGTTGTATGTTCGGTTTGGTTTTTTTCGAATCACTAGTGATACTATGTTCCATTTGCGATTTATTGTTGCAATTCTGATGATAATTATAATCATATCTGATTAGCTTTGTTTAGAAGTGCGTTCAAAAGTAGAACTATAGTTTTTTTATGTTTTAGTATAACTAGTTCCTTTCCATGTATTTAGTAATGCTTTCTTAAATACTACTATGCACCAATCTGTAGTTGCATAATTTGATTGACGTACAAGAAAATCCTATTTACTTGATCATGTTACATTGATTTCACTTCTTTTGATCCATCAAACATTACGTTTTTGTTGTTCGTCTGGTTACTTTCATTCCACAACTGTAATTTGATTATTGATTCTTATTAAGTGGATACGAGTAGTTTCGTCGTCCTTACAACTGGTTTCGTTGTTAATGGTCAATAATGGTTCTGTAGATCAACAGTTGTTATTAAGATTGATTTGTGGATTTCTTACGCAAGAGTGTTCGAAGAAGGTTATGGGTCTTCTGATGAGTTTCTGGTAGGAGTGGATTGATTTTAGGAGTTATTCGTGTGGTTTATGTTCGGTTTTGCTTTCGAATCACAATAATGATACTATTTCCATTTGCGATTTATTGTTGCAATTCTAATGATAAATATAATCATATCTGATTAGATTTGTTCAAAAGCGCGTTCAAACAATAGAACTATAGTTGTTTTTTGTTTTAGTATAACTAGTCCTTTACCATGTATTTAGTAATGCTTTCGTAAATACTCTTATGCACCAATCTGTAGTTGCATAATTTTGATTGACGTACAAGAAAATCCTATTTTCTTGATCATGTTACATTGATTTCACTTCTTTTGATCCATCAAACATTACGTTTCTTGTTGTTCGTCTAGTTACTTTCATTCCACAACTGTAATTTGATTATTGATTCTTATTAAGTGGATACGAGTAGTTTCGTCGTTCTTACAACTGGTTTCCTTGTCTTATAGTCAATAATGGTTTCTGTAGATCAACAGTTGTTATTAAGAATGATTTGTGGATTTCTTAGGCAAGAGTGTTCGAAGAAGGTTATGGGGTCTTCTGATGAGTTTGGGTAGGGTGGATTGATTTTAGGAGTTATTCGTGTGGTTATATGTTCGGTTTTGCTTTCGAATCACAATAATGATACTATGTTACATTTGCGATTTATTGTTGCAATTCTGATGATAATTATAAATCATATCTGATTAGATTTGTTCAAAAGTGCGTTCAAACAATAGAACTATAGTTGTTTTATGTTTAGTATAACTAGTTCCTTTACCGTATTTAGTAATGCTTTCGTAAATACTCTTATGCACCAATCTGTAGTTGCATAATTTGATTGACGTACAAGAAAATCCTATTTACATGATCATGTTACATTGATTTCACTTATTTTGATCCATCAAAATTACGTTTCTTGTTGTTCTTCTGGTTGTTTCATTCCACAACTGTAATTTGATTATTGATTCTTATTAAGTGGATACGAGTAGTTTCGTGGTCTTTACAACTGGTTTCCTTGTCTTAATGGTCAATAATGGTTTCTGTAGATCAACAGTTGTTATTAAAATGGATTTAGTGGATTTCTTAGGCAAGAGTGTTCGAAGAAGGTTATGGAGTCTTCTGATGAGTTTCGGTAGTAGAAGTGGATTGATTTTAGAAGTTATTCGTGTGGTTGTATGTTTTGTTTTGGTTTCGAATCACAATAATGATACTATGTTCCATTTGCATTTATTGTTGCAATTCTGATTAATTATAATCATATCTGATTAGCTTTGTTTAGAAGTGCGTTCAAACAGTAGAACTATAGTTTTTTTTGTTTTAGTATAACTAGTTCCTTTACCATGTATTTAGTAATGCTTCGTAAATACTCTTATGCACCAATCTGTAGTTGCATAATTTTGATTGACGTAAAAGAAAATCCTATTTTCTTGATCATGTTACATGATTTCACTTCTTTTTGATCCATCAAACATTACGTTTCTGTTGTTCGTCTGTTACTTTCATTCCACAACTGTAATTGATTATTGATTCTTATTAAGTGGATACGAGTAGTGTCGTCGTCCTACAACTGGTTTCCTTGTCTTAATGGTCAATAATGGTTTCTGTAGATCAACAGTTGTTATTAAGATAGATTTGTGGATTTCTTAGGCAAGAGTGTTCGAAGAAGGTTATGGGGTCTTCTGATGAGTTTTGGGTAGGAGTGGATTGATTTTAGGAGTTATTCGTGTGGTTATATGTTCGGTTTTGCTTTCGAATCACAATAATGATACTATGTTCCATTTGCGATTTATTGTTGCAATTCTATATAATAATTATAATCATATCTGATTAGATTTGTTCAAAGTGCGTTCAAACAATAGAACTATAGTTGTTTATGTTTTAGTATAACTAGTTCCTTACCATGTATTTAGTAATGCTTTCGTAAATACTCTGATGCACCAACTGTAGTTGCATAATTTGATTGACGTACAAGAAAATCCTAATTACTTGATCATGTTACATTGATTTCACTTCTTTTTTATCCATCAAACATTACGTTTCTTGTTGTTCGTCTGGTTACTTTCATTCCACACTGTAATTTGATTATTGATTCTTATTAAGTGGATACGAGTAGTTTCGTGGTCCTTACAACTGGTTTCTTTGTCTTAATGGTCATAATGGTTTTGTAGATCAACAGTTGTTATTAAGATGGATTTGTGGATTTCTGAGGCAAGAGTGTTCGAAGAAGGTTATGGGTCTTCTAATGAGTTTCGGGTAGGAGTGGATTGATTTTAGGTGTTATTGTGTGGTTTTATGTTCGGTTTTGCTTTCGAATCACAATAATGATAATATGTTCCGTTTTTAATTTATTGTTGCAATTCTGATGATAATTATAATCATATCTGATTAGATTTGTTCAAAAGTGCGTTCAAACAATAGAACTATAGTTGTTTTATGTTTAGTATAACTAGTTCCTTTCCATGTATTTAGTATGCTTTCTTAAATACTCTTATGCACCAATCTATGTTGCATAATTTTGATTGACGTACAAGAAAATCCTATTTACTTGATCATGTTACATTGATTTCACTTCTTTTTTATCCATCAAAACAACGTTTCTTGTGTTCGTCTGGTTACTTTCATTCCACAACTGTAATTTGATTATTGATTCTTATTAAGTGGATACGAGTAGTTTCGTCGTCCTTACAACTGTTTCTTGTCTTAAAGGTCAAACGGTTTCTGTAGACAACAGTTGTTATTAAGATGGATTTGTGGATTTCTTAGGCAAGAGTGTTCGAAGATGGTTATGGAGTCTTCTGATGAGTTTCGGGTAGAAGTGGATTGATTTTAGAAGTTATTCGTGTAGGTATGTTCGTTTTGTTTCGAATCACAATAATGATACTATGTTCCATTTGAGATTTATTGTTGCAATTCTGATGATAATTATAATCATATTGATTAGCTTTGTTCAGAAGTGCGTTCAAACAATAGAACTATAGTTGTTGTATGTTTAGTATAACTAGTTCCTTTCCCATGTATTTAGTAATGCTTTCTAAATACTCTTATGCACCAATCTGTAGTTGCATAATTTTGATTGACGTACAAGAAAATCCTATATATATGATCATGTTACATTGATTTCACTTCTTATTATCCATCAAACATTACGTTTCTTGTGGTTCGTCTGGTTACTTTCTTTCCACAACTGTAATTTGATTATTGATTCTTATTAAGTGGATACGAGTAGTTTCGTCATCCTTACAATGTTTCCTTGTATTAATGGTCAATAATGGTTTCTGTAGATGAACAGTTTTATTAAGATTGATTTGTGGATTTCTTAGGCAAGAGTGTTCGAACATGGTTATGGAGTCTTCTGATAAGTTTCGGGTAGAAGTGGATTGATTTTAGAAGTTATTCGTGTGGTTGTATGTTTGGTTTTGGTTTCGAATCACACTAATGATACTATGTTCCATTTGAGATTTATTGTTGCAATTCTGATGATAATTATAATCATATTGATTAGCTTTGTTCAGAAGTGCGTTCAAACAATAGAACTATAGTTGTTTTATGCTTTAGTATAACTAGTTCTTTCCCATGTATTTAGTAATGCTTTCTTAATACTCTTATGCACCAATCTGTAGTTGCATAATTTTGATTGACGTACAAGAAAATCCTATTTACTTGATCATGTTACATTGATTTCACTTCTTTTTATCCATCAAACATTACGTTTCTTGTTGTTCGTCGGTTACTTTCATTCCACACTGTAATTTGATTATTGATTCTTATTAAGTGGATACGAGTAGTTTCGTCGTCTTACAACTGGTTTCCTTGTCTTAATGGTCAATAATGGTTTCTGTAGATCAACAGTTGTTATTAAGATTGGATTTGTGGATTTCTTAGGCAAGAGTGTTCGAAGAAGGTTATGGGGTCTTCTGATGAGTTTCGGGTAGGAGTGGATTGATTTTAGGAGTTATTCGTGTGGTTTTATGTTCGGTTTGGTTTCGAAAACACATAATGATACTATGTTCCATTTGCGATTTATTGTTGCAATTCTGATGATAATTATAATCATATCTGATTAGCTTTGTTAAAAGTGCGTTCAAACAGTAGAACTATAGTTTTTTATGTTTTAGTATAACTAGTTCCTTTCCAATGTATTTAGTAATGCTTTCTTAAATACTCTATGCACCAATCTGTAGTTGCATAATTTTGATTGACGTACAAGAAAATCTATTTACTTGATCATGTTACATTGATTTCACTTCTTTTTGATCAAAACATTACATTTCTTGTTGTCGTCTGGTTACTTTCATTCCACAACTGTAATTTGATTATTGATTCTTATTAGTGGATACGAGTAGTTTCGTCGTCCTTACAACTGGTTTCGTTGTCTTAATAGTCAGTAATGGTTTTCGTAGATCAACAGTTGTTATTAAGATTGATTTGTGGATTTTACGCAAGAGTGTTCGAAGAAGGTTATTGGGTTCTGATGAGTTTCTAGCAGGAGTAGATTGATTTTAGGAGTTATTCGTGTGGTTATATGTTCGGTTTTGCTTTCGAATCACAATAATGATACTATGTTCCATTTGCGATTTATTGTTGCAATTCTGATGATAAATATAATCATATCTGATTAGATTTGTTCAAAAGCGCATTCAAACAATAGAACTATAGTTGTTTTTTGTTTTAGTATAACTAGTTCCTTTACCATGTATTTAGTAATGCTTTCGCAAATACTCTTATGCACCAATCTGTAGTTGTATAATTTTGATTGACGTACAAGAAAATCCTATTTCTTGATCATGTTACATTGATTTCACTTCTTTTTGATCCATCAAACATTACGTTTCTTGTTGTTCGTCTAGTTACTTTCATTCCACAACTGTAATTTGATTATTGATCTTATTAAGTGGATACGAGTAGTGTCGTCGTTCTTACAACTGGTTTCCTAGTCTTAATAGTCAATAATGGTTTCTGTAGATCAACAGTTTTATTAAGATGATTTGTGGATTTCTTAGGCAAGAGTGTTCGAAGAAGGTTATGGGGTCTTCTGATGAGTTTTGGGTAGGAGGGGATTGATTTTAGGAGTTATTCGTGTGGTTATATGTTCGGTTTTGCTTTCGAATCACAATAGTGATACTATGTTCCATTTGCGATTTATTGTTGCAATTCTGATAATAATTATAATCATATCTGATTAGATTTGTTCAAAAGTGCGTTCAAACAATAGAACTATAGTTGTTTTATGTTTTAGTAAACTAGTTCCTTTACTATGTATTTAGTAATGCTTTCGTAAATACTCTTATGCACCAATCTGTAGTTGCATAATTTTGATTGACGTACAAGAAAATCCTAATTTACTTGATCATGTTACATTGATTTCACTTCTTTTTATCCATCAAACATTACGTTTCTTGTTGTTCGTCTAGTTCATTCACCAACTGTAATTTGATTATTGATTCTTATTAAGTGGATACGAGTAGTTTCGTGGTCCTTACAACTGGTTTTCTTTGTCTTAATGGTCAATAATGGTTTCTGTAGATCAACAGTTGTTATAAGATGGATTTGTGGATTTCTTAGGCAAGAGTGCTCAAAGAAGGTTATGGGCTCTTCTAATATCTTCGGGTAGGAGTGGATTGATTTTAGGTGTTATTCGTGTGGTTTTATGCGGTTTTGCTTTCGAATCACAATAATGATACTATGTTCCATTTTTAATTTATTGTTGCAATTCTGATGATAATTATAATCATATCTGATTAGATTTGTTGAAAAGTGCGTTCAAACAATAGAACTATTGTTGTTTTATGTTTTAGTATAACTAGTACCTTTCCCATGTATTTAGTAATGCTTTCTTAAATACTCTTATGCACCAATCTGTCGTTGTTAATAATTTGATTGACGTACAAGAAAATCCTATTTACTTGATCATGTTACATTGATTTCACTTCTTTTTATCCATCAAACATTACGTTCTTGTTGTTCGTCTGGTTACTTTTATTCCACAATGTAATTTGATTATTGATTCTTATTAAGTGGATACGAGTAGTTTCGTCGTCCTTACAACTATTTTCTTGTCTTAAAGGTAAATAACGGTTTCTGTAGATCAACAGTGTTATTAAGATTGATTTGTGGATTTCTTAGGCAAGAGTGTTCGAAGATGGTTATGGAGTCTTCTGATGAGTTTCGGGTAGGAAGTGGATTGATTTAGAAGTTATTTGTGTGGTTGTATGTTCGGTTTTGGTTTCGAATCACTAATGATACTATGTTTCATTTGCGATTTATTGTTGCAATTCTGATGATAATTATAATCATATCTGATTAGCTTTGTTCAGAAGTGCGTTCAAACAATAGAACTATAGTTGTTTTATGTTTTAGTATAACTAGTTCCTTCCCATGTATTTAGTAATGCTTTCTTAAATTCTCTTATGCACCAATCTGTAGTTGCATAATTTTGATTGACGTACAAGAAAATCCTATTTACATGATCATGTTACATTGATTTCACTTCTTTTTGATCCATCAAGCATTATGTTTCTTGTTGTTCGTCTGGTTACTTTCTTTCCACAACTGTAATTTGATTATTGATTCTTATTAAGTGGATACGAGTAGTTTCGTCATTCTTACAACTGGTTTCCTTGTCTTAATGGTCAATAATGGTTTCTGTAGATCAACAGTTGTTATTAGATTGATTTGTGGATTTCTTAGGCAAGAGTGTTCGAACTGGTTATGGAGTCTTCTGATGAGTTTCGGGTAGAGTGGATTGATTTTAGAAGTTATTCGTGTGGTGTATGTTCGTTTTGGTTTCGAATCACAATAATGATACTATGTTCCATTTGAGATTTATTGTTGCAATTCTGATGATAATTATAATCATATCTGATTAGCTTTGTTCAGAAGTGCGTTCAAACAATAGAACTATATTTGTTTTATGTTTTAGTATAACTAGTTCCTTTCCCATGTATTTAGCAATGCTTTCTTAAATACTCTTATGCACCAATCTTAGTTGCATAATTTTGATTGACGTACAAGAAAATCCTATTTACTTGATCATGTTACATTGATTTCACTTCTTTTTTTCCATCAAGCATTACGTTTCTTGTTGTTCGTCTAGTTACTTCTTTCCACAACTGTAATTTGATTATTGATTCTTATTAAGTGGATACGAGTAGTTTCGTCATTCTTACAACTGGTTTCCTTGTCTTAATGGTCAACAATGGTTTCTGTAGACAACAGTTATTATTAAGATGGATTTGTGGATTTCTTAGGCAAAGTGTTCGAAGATGGTTATGGGGTCTTCTGATGAGTTTCGGGTAGAAGTGGATTGATTTTAGAGTTATTCGTGTGGTTGTATGTTCGGTTTTGGTTTCGAATCACACTAATGATACTATGTTCCATTTGCGATTTATTGTTGCAATTCTGATGATATTATAATCATATTGATTAGCTTTGTTCAGAAGTGTTCAAACAATAGAACTATAGTTGTTTTATGTTTTAGTATAACTAGTTCCTTTCCATGTATTTAGTAATAATTTCTAAATACTCTTATGCACCAATCTATAGTTGCATAATTTGATTGACGTACAAGAAAATCCTATATATATGATCATGTTACATTGATTTCACTTCTTTTTGATCCATCAAGCACTACGTTTCTTGTTGTTCGTCTGGTTACTTTCTTTACCAACTGTAATTTGATTATTGATTCTTATTAAGTGGATACGAGTAGTTTCGTCATCCTTACAACTGGTTTCCTTGTATAATGGTCAATAATGGTTTCTGTAGATCAACAGTTGTTATTAAGATGATTGTGGATTTCTTAGGCAAGAGTGTTCGAAGATGGTTATGGGTCTTCTGATAAGTTTCGGGTAGAAGCGGATTGATTTTAGGAGTTATTCGTGTGGTTATATGTTCGGTTTGGTTTCGAATCACAAAATGTACTATGTTCCATTTGAGATTTATTGTTGCAATTCTGATGATAATTATAATCATATTTGATTAGCTTTGTTCAAAAGTGCATTCAAACAATAGAACTATAGTTGTTTTATGTTTTAGTATAACTAGTTCCTTTCCCATGTATTTAGTAATGCTTTCTTAAATACTCTTATGCACCAATCTGTAGTTGCATAATTTTGATTGACGTACAAGAAAAACCTATTTACTTGATCATGTTACATTGATTTCACTTCTTTTTATCCATCAAACATTACGTTTCTTGTTGTTCGTCTGGTTACTTTCATTTCACAACTGTAATTTGATTATTGATTCTATTAAGTGGATACGAGTAGTTTCGTCGTCCTTACAACTGGTTTCCTTGTCTTAATGGTCAATAATGGTTTCTGTAGATCAACAGTTGTTATTAAGATGGATTTGTGGATTTTTAGGCAAGAGTGTTCGAAGAAGGTTATGGGGTCTTCTGATGAGTTTCGGGTAGGAGTGGATTGATTTTAGGAGTTATTCGTGTGGTTTTATGTTCGGTTTTGCTTTCGAATCACAATAATGATACTATGTTCCATTTGCTATTTATTGTTGCAATTCTGATGATAATATAATCGTATATTGATTAGATTTGTTCAAAAGTGCGTTCAAACAATAGAACTATAGTTGTTCTGTTTAGTATAACTAGTTCCTTTACCATGTATTTAGTAATGCTTTCGTAAATACTCTTATGCACCAATCTGTAGTTGCATAATTTTGATTGACGTACAAGAAAATCCTATTTACTTGATCATGTTACATTGATTAACTTATTTTGATCCATCAAAATTACATTTCTTGTTGTTTGTTGTTCCACCCACTGTAATTTGATTATTGATTCTTATTAAGTGGATACGAGTAGTTTCGTGGTCCTTACAACTGGTTTTCTTGTCTTAATGGTCAATAATGGTTTCTGTAGATCAACAGTTGTTATTAAGATAGATTTGTGGATTTCTTAGGCAAGAGTGTTCAAAGAAGGTTATGGCTCTTCTAATATCTTTCGGGTAGGAGTGGATTGATTTTAGGTGTTATTCGTGTGGTTTATGTTCTGTTTGCTTTCGAATCACAATAATGATACTATGTTCCATTTTCGATTTATTGTTGCAATTTTGATGACGATATAATCATATCTGATTAGATTTGTTCAAAAGTGCGTTCAA
>CM046470.1:19216565-19288205 GCA_025506415.1 Flaveria robusta | reverse complement strand
CATAATGTTTGATGGATCAATAATAAGTTAAATCAATGTAACATGATCAAAGTAAAGAAGATTTTCTTGTATGTCAATCAAAATTATGCAACTATAGATGGTGTATAAGAGTATTTACGAAAAGCATTACTAAATACATGGGAAATGAACTAGTTATACTAAAACATTAAACAACTATAGTTCTATTGTTTAAACGCACTTCTAAACCAACGTAATCAAATACGATTATAATTATCATCAGAATCGCAAAAATAAATGACAAATAGAACATAGAATGATTAGTGTGATTCGAAACCAAAACCAAGCATATAACCACACGAATAACTCCTAAAATCAAGCCAAACCTACTCGAAACTCATCAGAAACCACTATAACAAATCTTCGAACACTCTTCTCTCAAAAATCCACAAATCCATCTTAATAACAACTGTTAATCTATAAAAACCATTATTCACCTTTATGACAAGGAAACCAGTTGTAAGGACCACGAAACTACTCGTATCCACTTAATAAGAATCAATAATCAAATTACAATGGTGGAATGAAAGTAACCAGACAAACAACAAGAAATGTAATGTTGATGGATCAAAATAAGTAAATCAATGTAACAATGACAAGTAAATAAGATTTCTTGTATGTCAATCAAAATTATGCAACTACAGATTGGTGTAAAAGAGTATTTACGAAAGCATTACTAAATAAATGGGAAAGGAACTAGTTATACTAAAACATTAAACAACTATAGCTCTATTGTTTAAACGCACTTCTAAACCAACGTAATCAAATATGATTATAATTATCATCAGAATCGCAAAAATAAATGACAAATAGAACATAGAATGATTAGAGTGATTCGAAACCAAAACCAAGCATATAACCACACGAATAACTCCTAAAATCAAGCCACTACTACTCGAAACTCATCAGAAACCACTATAGCAAATCTTCGAACACTCTTCTCTCAAAAATCCACAAATACATCTTAATAACAACTGTTAATCTACAATAACCATTATTCACCTTTATGACAAGGAAACCAGTTGTAAGGACCACGAAACTACTCGTATCCACTTAATAAGAATCAATAATCAAATTACAGTGGTGGAATGATAGTAACCAGACAAACAACAAAAAACGTAATGTTTGGTGGATTAAAAAGAAGTTAAATCAATGTAATATGATCAAGTAAATAGGATTTTCTTGTACGTCAATTAATATTATGCAACTACAGATTGGTGTATAAGAGTATTTACGATAGCTTTACTAAATACATGGAAAAAAAACTAGTTATACTAAAACATTAAACAACTATAGTTCTATTGTTTGAACGCACTTCTAAACCAATGTAATCAAAGGTGATTATAATTTTCATCAGAATCGCAACAATAAATGACAAATAGAACATAAAATGATTAGTGTGATTCGAAATCAAAACCAAACATATAACCACACGAATAACTCCTAAAATCAATCCACTACTACTCGAAACTCATCAGAAACCACTATAACCATCTTCGAACGCTCTTCTCTCAAAAATCCACAAATCCATCTTAATAACAATTGTTGATCTACAAAAACCATTATTCACCTTTATGACAAGGAAACCAGTTGTAAGGACCACGAAACTACTCGTATCCACTTAATAAGAATCAATAATCAAATTACAATGGTGGAATGAAAGTAACCATACAAACAACAAGAAATGTAATGTTTGATGGATCAATAATAAGTTAAATCAATGTAACATGATCAAGTAAATAAGATTTTCTTGTATGTCAATCAAAATTATGCAACTATAGATTGGTGTATAAGAGTATTTACGAAAGCATTACTAAATACATGGGAAAGGAACTAGTTATACTAAAACAATAAACAACTATAGTTCTATTGTTTGAACGCACTGCTAAACCAACTTAATCAAATATGATTATAATTATCATCAGAATCGTAAATATAAATGACAAATAGAACATAGAATGATTAGTGTGATTCGAAACCAAAACCAAACATATAACCACACGAATAACTCCTAAAATCAATCCATTACTACCCGAAACTCAACAGAAACCTCTACAACCATCTTCGAACACTCTTTCTCAAAAATCCACAAATACATCATAATAACAACTTTTGATCTACAGAAACCATTATTGACCATTAAGACAAGGACACCAGTTGTAAGGAGCACGTAACTACTCGTATCCACTTAATAAGAATCAATAATTAAATTACAGTGGTGGAATGAAAGTAACCAGACAAACAACAAAAAACGTAATGTTTGGTGGATTAAAAAGAAGTTAAATCAATGTAATATGATCAAGTAAATAGGATTTTCTTGTACGTCAATCAAAATATGCAACTACAGATTGGTGTGTAAGAGTAATTACGATAGCTTACTAAATACATGGAAAAAAAACTAGTTATACTAAACATTAAACAACTATAGTTCTAGTGTTTGAACGCACTTCTAAACCAATGTAATCAAGGTGATTATAATTTCATCAGAATCGCAACAATAAATGACAAATAGAACAAAAATGATTAGTGTGATTCGAAATCAAAACCAAACATATAACCACACGAATAACTCCTAAAATCAATCCACTACTACTCGATACTCATCAGAAACCACTATAACCATCTTCGAACGCTCTTCTCTCAAAAATCCACAAATCCATCTTAATAACAATTGTTGATCTGCAAAAACCATTATTCACCATTAAGACAAGGTCACCAGTTGTAAGGAGCACAAAACTACTCGTATCCACTTAATAAGAATCAATAATCCAATTACAGTGGCAGAATGAAAGTAACCAGAGAATCAACAAGAAACGTAATGTTCGATCAAACAAAAATAAGTTAAATCAATGTAACATGTTCAAGTAAATAGGATTTTCTTGTACATCAATCAAAATTATGCAACTACAGATTGGTGTATAAGAGTATTTACGATAGCTTTACTAAATACATGAAAAAGGAACTAGCTATACTAAAACATTAAACAATTATAGTTCTATTGTTTGAACGCACTTCTAAACGAATGTAATCAAATATGATTATAATTTTCATCAGAATCGGAACAATAAATGACAAATAGAACATAAAATGATTAGTGTGATTCGAAACCAAAACCAAACATATAACCACACGAATAACTTCTAAAATCAATCCACTACTACTCGAAACACATCAGAAACCACTATAACCATCTTCAAACACTCTTCTCTCAAAATCCACAAATCCATCTTAATAACAACCGTTGATCTACAAAAACCATTATTCACCATTAAGACAAGGACACCAGTTGTAAGGTGCACGTAACTACTCGTATCCACTTAATAAGAAACAATAATCAAATTACAGTGGTGGAATGAAAGTAACCAGACAAACAACAAGAAACGTAATGTTTGGTGGATTAAAAAGAAGTTAAATCAATGTAATATGATCAAGTAAATAGGATTTTCTTGTACGTCAATCAATATTATGCAACTACGGATTGGTGTATAAGAGTATTTACGATAGCTTTACTAAATACATTTAAAAAAAACTAGTTATACTAAAACATTAAACAACTATAGTTCTATTGTTTGAACGCACTTCTAAACCAATGTAATCAAAGGTGATTATAATTTTCATCAGAATCGGAACAATAAATGACAAATAGAACATAAAATGATTAGTGTGATTCGAAACCAAAACCAAACATATAACCACACGAATAACTCCTAAAATCAATTCACTACTACTCGAAGCTCATCAGAAACCACTATAACCATCTTCGAACACTCTTCTCTCAAAAATCCACAAATCCATCTTAATAACAACCGTTGATCTACAAAAACCATTATTCACCATTAAGACAAGGACACCAGTTGTAAGGAGCACGAAACTACTCGTATCCATTTAATAAGAAACAATAATCAAATTACAGTGGTGGATTGAAAGTAACCAGACAAACAACAAGAAACATAATGTTTGATGGATCAAAAAGAAGTTAAATCAATGTAACATGATCAAGTAAATAAGATTTTCTTGTATGTCAATCAAAATTATGCAACTGCAGATTGGTGTATAAGAGTAATTACGAAAGCATTACTAAATACATAGGAAAGGAACTAGTTATACTAATACATTAAACAACTATAGTTCTATTGTTTGAACGCACTTCTAAACCAACGTAATCAAATATGATTATAATTATCATCAGAATCGCAAAAATAAATGACAAATAGAGCATAGAATGATTAGTCTGATTCGAAACCAAAACCAAACATATAACCACACGAATAACTCCTAAAATCAATCCACTGCTATCCGAAATTCATCAGAAAACACTATGATAGGTTCAAATGGATCGATCTGTGATGATATTATAATGCAAAGATCAATTATAAGCACAAAGTAATCAACAAAAGCAAAATACTTCAAAAATTCACAGTGATTTCATTGAAAGCAGTTTGCAATCGGATACAATGTACAGAGAGAGTTCTAAATGAAATTCTTCAATAGTCTACGTGCGCATATAAACAATATCCTATTTATACTAACAATGAAACTAAGGAACATATATTTACACAATAAGTCCCTATACTATGACAAAAACAAAATCGAAAGACTAAATGCTAATCTTCAAGAGCTCCAACAATACTCCCCCTAAGATTTGCACAGTCTTCAGTCAAAAAAATCTTCAGGTTCTTCTTTGATTTTGAACATCGGCTTTTCTTTGTATATCTTTATTTCTTTTAATGGTTTTTTTATTGCAGATTTGAATTTTGCTGCCAAAATGCCTTGTTCAGGCTTTGATTCATTTGTCTTTATTTCCATAGCATCCATTACCATCAAGGTTTCTTTTGATAACCCTGCAATGTCAATGTTTGCATAAAATTCTAATGGATCTTGATTATCCTTTGTATGTATCTCTAACACTCCTTTGCTTGATATTCTCATAAATTCTATATTATGTACATCTTCTTGACAATATTTGCATAAACCAGAGCTTTCCTCAACGAAATCCGCTCCAGGCTGCATTATCACTTTAATGATTGTCAAGAAATCTTTCTATCATTTTCAGCCTACTTCAGATGACACCCTTTCAAACTTCTGATTTGACAAAAATGAAATGTAACTTGGATGCAAAAGTTTCAACTCAAACACTCCAAACAAACTTATCATATCCTTGTCCCAATCATCTTCATTTCGTACCAACATCAATTGAAATGCTTCTGAATCATAAAACCATCTAAGAATAGGTTTTGAAGTTTGGGTACCATCTATCACCTTCAATCCTGGATTGGTTACTTTATCAAAATATTTATCACTGAAGGTCTCCAGATAGCTTTCTTTTTCTGATGAGCTTGATTCTCCTTTCTTTCTTTTCTTTAAGGATTGGAAATACACTTTCAAAAAGGATACCATTCTTGTGATTCCATAATCCAAAAGTTTCACAAAGTTTTCTCCTCTTGATGACTTGGTTGGATTAATTAGAGGTAACTTGTGTAATTCTTTTAAATCTTGGACTGGAAGAGCAATAATACTAGAGTAAAAATGATATACATCACAAATAGTATTTACTCTCTTGAACAAAAATGCATCAAATACTTCATCATACTTCCATGCAACAATCCACTTCTTTAGTATTATCAGGCACAAATAGCATTTAACAGCTCTGAAAGTGATTGTCCTGTTGCAACACATTCCTCACTATATCACCAGCAGATCTTGCTTTGTTCCACGGTGTTTTTGATCAATTAAAACTTGATAAGCTTGCTTTTCTTTCTCTGGAAACATTTCATCACTCTTGTCTCTGTTCATGACTCTTCTTCACAAGCTCCATGGACTGTATCTCTTGTGGTTTCAAAATCTTGTTCTTTGGTGATCTCAAGGTATTGAGGATTGTCTGTATCAAGCATGATCATTTTGTTGTTTTGCTTTTCTATTTCTTGAAAACTTCTCACTAAATTTCTCAAAGAAGCTCCTTGAAGCCTGTTTAATCTTTCCTGGATAATTCCTTGACTGCAACCACATCCTTAATGCCGGTATGCTCATGTCTTCAGGATTAGGGTGATGCAATTCAGACACAGGAATATCATCAATATTTATGCTCTCACTCATCGGTGTCCATTCTCCATGTTCTATACAAATTTCATTTGGATCCACCGGAGCAGTTGATTCAGCTAACACGCATTTCTCATATTCTTCATTTATTTGAGAAACTGTTAACCCATCCAAAAATACACGATTATACTTATTCTTAACAAGGTAATTGTATCTGTCTTCAAAGTCAATTGGAACATCATCTTGAATGTTTTGAATTGGAGAGATTCAACAAGTTCACACACATCTTCATCTTCGAGTACTTCGTGTACCAATCATCATTAAATTCAGAGTCAAGTCATCTAAAGCTTCAATTTGCTGTTGCATATTTTCTCATCAGCATACACTGTTTCATCTACAGTTTTCTGAATTTTAGATGGAGTAGCAGATATATCTATAATCACTTCATCAATCTTCCTTTTTCCTTTATCAGCTTCAGAGATCTTTTCAATTATCTCCACTTTTGATTCTGATTCTATCTCTTTCTCTTTTAAATTCTCTTTCAATCTTTCAACTTCTTCATTCAATCTTTACTTTCTCTTCAAGATCAGCCACTATCAAATCTTATTATCAACCTCAGCTTTTAATACATCATTCTCTTCTTGAAGCTTCTAATCAATTCTTCTTGTTTTGCATTCTTAACTTCAACTCATCAATTATTCATCATCACTGTCATCTTCAGTTTGCACAGTTGCATTTTGATGTTTGTTTCCTTATACTTTCATCCACAATAACTATCTGTTCCTCTTGCACATCTTAGAGGTTACATTTATAGGCTAAGATAATATTGCATTAATGTAATCAAAATCAAATGTCTGATTTTGATCTAAACTTCATCAACATTCTCACTATCAAATTCAAATCTTCATTTTCAGCTTGCTCATCATTTCAGATTCATCATCATCAGTATTTTCATCTTTCATCAGACATAGTTTTCCTCACTATCAACATCTTGAATGGTGTTCTTCAACATTCCCACCAACATTAGCATCATCATCATTATCATCATCACTTGATGAGCTTTCATCACCATCTTGCTCATCTTCATCATCATCAACTTCCTCTTCTTCTTCAACAACTTCTTGAATAACATCTTCAATCAAATCATTTGGATTAATGGTTCATCCTCAATTAAATGAAAGTGATCTTGATTGATGTCTACTTCATCTCTAGCTACTGCCCTCATGTAATCAAACATTTGAATGTTCTGGGCTCCAGTAACAATGGATAATCTTTTGTACACAGTTTCAGACATATGTTCTAAATCCAGTCTTTCATCGTTTTCCCCATATACATGAAAATCAGGGTGTTCTACATTTATAATCATTTGCAGGAATCTTGGATACATCAGGTATTTATTTCTCTTTCCTTTCTCCAAATTGAATAAGAACCCATTCAATCCATCTTGCCATATTAAACCTTCTATTGTTGCCAATGCAACAATAGAGGAGCTATATCAACAGGAAATGAGTTCCATCCTGCACTCTTTTAGACATACAAGTTGAAATATATAGCACAGAAGTTTCCAGTGGAAAACTCTGGCTCTGAAGAATTGTTTCTTGGAAGTAATCTGGGGACCCATCATCATGAAAGTATCTCTGCACTCATTGAAAGAAAATTCTAACAAATCTTTTGCATCATTTTCACCCAGTCTTAATGCTTATCTGATTGACTCTTCAGATACTTCTATCATTCTATCACGGTACAAATCCCCTCAGCACTTTATTGCTTCTTCATCTCTTTCAATCTCTGCTGTTCTCCAAAAATCTCTTAATCAACCTTGAATATATGACAGGACGAGCACACATAGCATACACATATCTTGTTCTCAACAAGAATCTTGATCATTTCTTCATATCCAGTAGCCTCTCTAACTTCTTCATTTAAGAAAGCAGCTACATTATGCTTGGGCTCAAACTTGAGTTCTGCCATCTGTCATTTACAAAGAAACAATATAAGAATGAATGTATTACATTGAGGTAAATCTAATATATATTTATAAATTTATCCAATAATATTAGAAATTTTCTAAGTATTGATATACTCATTACTCAAATGTATTGGATAAAAAATCAATTAATAATTTGAGATTAAAACCAAGTAACAATAACAAAATGTTTCAAAATTTCACTTAATAGATTTAAATTGTTAAAACTTGATTAATTTTATTCAAATTTCTAAGTGTTGAAACACTTACTGTTATATATAAATTCAAGTTTTAAAAATTTATAATCACTAAGTAGTTTGTTTCTTTTGATTTATGAGATTTAAGAGATGTTTTGATGATTAAGATTAAACTTTTATTAAAACTTCAATTGTCGATTCATTTCATTTTAAAAATTTTTTATTATTTTATTTGACTGATGAGCACAGAATCATCAAAATTTTTTTTTTTGTGATGAAATTGAGTTTTGATGATGTCAATCAGGTCGCAAACACATTTATTCAGCAATTTCAAATTCAATTTTGAACAATTTAACACATTTAATCTAAAAATTTCAAATTTCTTAAACCCTTAGGGTTCGAACGCCCGAATAAGGTTCATACGCCCAATCAAATGTGTGTTAAATGTTCTGTGTTTTGATGATTTGAACTCAATATGATGTTTAGCATCAAAGTTTATACCTAAATGTCACAATGATTTCAGTAAATCAGTATGAAATATGAAGATGATAATCGTCGGATGAATGACTAAGAACAGAGTATTAGTGTGAATGAATGAGTGAAATGAGATTCTGTCAAGTGTTGAATTTATATAAGTATAAAAAAAACTCTTAGGCGCATGACCACTGTGAAGGCGTATGACCACTGTTGAGACGCATGAGGTTTAGGCGCATGAAAACTGTACAGGCGTATTACCCCTGTTGAGACGTATGAGACCTAGAAACATGAATTCACTTGGTCAGATTTTTATCAAAGGACTTAGGCGCATGGACACTGTTCAGGCGCATGAGCACTGTTCAGGCGCATGAGCACTATTTAGGCGCATGAGCTAGCCTGAAACGCCTAACACTTGGACAATTTCATGAACCTTCAGTCCGTATGAGAACTGTTTAGGCGCATGAACTTTCAAAGCTTCTACACTTGGAATATTTTCAACATGGAAAGTCTGGTACTGTTTAGGCGCATGAGTTTGTTTGAAACGCCCATTACTTAACCAAATTTTCAGACTTACGACAACTGTTTAGGCGCATGAATTGAAACAAAACGCCCAACACTTGTACATATTCCTGAAATATCTACATACTCCTGAATTAGACTTTTGACCACTGTTCAAGCGTATGAGACCTTTCCATACGTCTAACACTTGGCATATTTTCACCAAATTCATCCAAACCCTAATTTTGAAAATTTTCACTATTCATCATGGAATTTCAACCTGGTCAACGTTTGACTTTTTGACTTTAAAAATCTTTGACTTCTTGACTTTTATCATTCAAAAATTTATTTCTCACTGAAAATATACCTTTTATTTCTCAATTAATTTCCCGTCATTTTAGTCTCAAACTTTTGAAATTTTCAAAAATTACAAATAATCTCAGTTCTTTATTTTTTATTGCAAGAAGCTTTTTCACATTTCAACTTAATTTGAATTCTTTTTAGGTTTATTTTTGAATCATATCAAACAACACATACTTGTAAACATTTAGCCTCATTTTTTTCATCATTCAATCATTTATTTTGAAATTCTTTTTCAATCTTTACTCCCCCAAACTTTTAAGTTTACAAACTTAGAATTTTATTTAATTGATGAAAAAGAAAGACAAACCAGTCATTATCAACATGCCTGCACACATAAAATCATGCAAAAATTAAGGTAAAGCAGAATAAAACTCTACACTATACTTATAATGAATCACATGCCTGCATTGAGATCATATCAGTAAACAATTAGCACATTAACCAAAAAAAAAATTGTGGATAGTCATAGACAATGATTAAATCCTGATCAGGTGTGTTCCAGGTCAGCGTTCCCGCAGCAGAGGAGACACTAGATCTAAGGACAGACAATGAGTACTTTGGCAAAGTATCAGCACACCTACTTTTTCAATTCTTGGATTGATTTGGTTTGATTAGATATGACATTATGTGACCCAGTATTAGACTTAGAGAGTCTGACCTTCGTTAAGTAATACAAGCAAGCACTTTTTCTCAGCTTAAAAACCTGACATATATGAATAACCAGATCTCATGTTTATATTCATTTTTGGACTTTTGAATAGTTTGTGCACATTGGCATCTTTTGCATCAGGTGAGAATATCCAGGTCTGTAATGACTTACAACAGAGGATACCTCGTCACTTCAGGTCTATGATGACTCATAACAAAGAAGTGAACAGATGCTATAAACAAATCTCATGTTTAATCATATCATCACCAGGTGTGAGTTTGTAACTTGACAAGCACACAATCAGAAAAGTCAATACCTCTCGTTAGAACTAAGACGGATACACACAAATGCACAATGATTTAGTTAAATCACAAGAATCTACTTGTTCAGTATAATTGCATGAGATTACCTGCACGTCATATCTGATCACATCAGACTTTATTAACGAGTGAAGTATGCAACTGATTAAAACTGATGTACTATCATTTCTCACATAATGCAATGGCATATTCAATACTAAAATAATAAAATATATTTTTGTATTTTCAATTTATAATTTTCTATTTTGATTTTGCACTTTTCTAGTTTTGAATTTGCTTTTTCATTTAGCACACACACAATATATACAATCAGGCAGTTAATGTTGACAATTTTTCTTTATTTTTCTTATTAAAAGAAGGGAGGGTTATATTCATTTTGAACCATCAAAATCAATTTTCAATATGGTTAATAAGACCAATAGACTCAACCAAATACTCAAACCTTCCTGGTAAAAAGGCTTTTGTAAATAGGTCAGCCAATTGTTTTTCTGTTGATATTTGAATTAAAATGATTAAACATTTTTCAGAGTTATCTCTGAGAAAATGATATCGAATTTTGATATGCTTTGTTTTTGAATGTTGAACAGGATTAGCTGTTATAAACATAGCAGCGGTGTTATCAATGTAAATTGAAGTTTTAAGAAAATTAAACTCATAATCCAGCAGTTGGTTTTGTAACCAAAGAATTTGAGAACATCCTGCTGATGCAGCTATGTACTCAGCTTCTGTAGTTGAGACTGATACATTTGTTTGTTTCTTACACTGCCATGAGACTATATGGGACCCAAAAACTGATAACCACCTGTTGTAGATTTTTTATCTTGACAACATCTCCCATAATCACTATCAGTATATCCATGTAACTCGAAGTTTCCTTCATAAGGATACCATAACCCTAGAGCCGGTTTTCCTTTGTGATATCTGAATATGCGTTTGACAGCGATAAGGTGAGATTCCTTCGGGTCTGATTGATACCCGGCACAGACACAAACAGCATACATTATATCAGGTCTAGATCCAGTAAGATACATCAAATATCCAATCATAGATCTGTATAGAGTTTGGTCAATCGATTTTCCTTTTGAATCAGGATCAATCTTGGTGTTAACGTCAGTTGGAGTTCTGATTGATTGACAATCTTGCAGTTTAAACTTTTTCAAGAGCTTGTCAACAAATTTCTCTTGATTGATGAAAATTCCATCTGCAGACTGTTTCACTTGTAAACCAAGAAAAAAGTTTATTTCTCCCATAGAACTCATTTGAAAGCGAGATTTCATGATATCTTCAAATTTGAGCACAATTTGACTAGTAGAACCAAATATGATATCGTCAACATATACTTGAACACAAAGAGATCATCTGCATCCTTCTTTATGAATAAAGTTGGATCAATTTTACCTCTTGTGCATCCATTTTGGATCAAGTGCTGTGACAATGTTTCATACCAGATTCTAGGAGCTTGATGTAGACCATATAACACTTTGCTCAGCTTGTACACACGATGAGGAAATTCAGCATCTTCAAAACCTTGAGGTTGCTTGACATACACATCATCTGTGATTGGTCCATATAAGAAAGCACCTTTAACATCCATTTGGTACACCTTGAATTTCATATATGAAGCATATGCTAGGAAGACACGAATTGCTTCAAGTCTTGCAACTGGAGCAAACACTTCATCATAATCCACTCCTTCCTCTTGGGTGTAATCTTGTGCTACTAGCCTTGCTTTGTTTCGAACAACAATTCCTCTATCATCTGATTTGTTTTTGAACAACCATTTTGTGCCAATGGCATTTTCTCCTTCAGGCAAATCCACAAGCTTCCACACTTCCTGTTTACGAAACTGTAATAACTCTTCTTGCATAGCCTAAATCCAACTATTGTCCTGTAACGCTTCAGTAATGTTTTTAGGAACAATTTGAGATAGGAAACACGAGTTTAAGCAAATGTTTGCTTGTTTGAACTGACTTCTCGTAGTTCTCTCATTCAAAGGACCAATAATCTGTGATATAGGATGTTTCTTGTGAACACGAGTCGTTGGGATCTTATCTTCTTGAACATTCACATCAAGATTAGTCTGGTTCAAGTTGGAAAGCTGATGCAACAAGTTTGAAGAATGTGGAGCGAAATTCGGAACTTGAGTCAGTGAGTTGATAAAATAATCAAACTTGTCATTAATATCTACATCTCCAGATACAGATGAAGTTCCTGACTCAGGATGTAGAATTTCTGGACCATCATTAGGAATAGGTTGAGAAACATTTGAATTTTGAGAAACTGGAGGTTGTTCTTGAGCTTGTTGAACATGAGATTCTGAATTTAACACAGGATCTTTAACAAATGAGAAGAATGGATAATCTGGGCTTGAATCATCCATATTATCAAAATCTGAATCATCACTGAAAGACCCAAGATCTCCTACCTGTTTCTTGTTGACACACGAAGATTCAAACAGGTTAGAATTGAATGAGTTTGACAAAGAATCTAAATCAAATAACCAAGCTGGACCATTTGCAACTGATGGAAATGAATTTTCAAGGAATTTAACATTGAATGTTTCAGTAATAACATTTTTCTTAGAGTTATAAACTCTAAATGCTTTTAAAACTGATGAATATCCAAGAAAAAATCCATCATCAGATTTTGCTTCAAATTTTCCAATCTGATCATTTGAGTTTAAGATCAAAACCGGGCAACCAAAAGATTTAAGAAAATTTATGTTTGGTTTCCTGCCAAACATCAACTCATAAGAAGTGTTCTGTTTATCTTTCACTAATAAAGTACGATTTTGAACAAAACATGCAGTGGATATGGCTTCATCCCAAAAGGTGATTGGAATCTTCGCATCTGCTAGCATTGCATGAGCTGCCTCAATCAATGTTCTGTTCTTCCTTTCAGCAACTCCATTTTGTTATGGAGTTCTAGGAGCACTGAACTGATGAGCAATACCTTTTCCTGCACGGAACATGTCGACATTAGCATTTTTAAATTCTGTTCCATTATCACTTCAAATAATTTTTACTTTTTGATCTAATTGATTTTATACTTTAATGATAAACTCTTTTAATAATTCAGTCGTTTCAGATTTAGCATGCAAAAAAAAAACCCAAGTAAATCTTGTAAAGTCATCAATGATAACTAAACAGTAAGATTTCTTTCCAATACTTTGCACGTTTACTGGACCAAATAGATTCATGTGCAACATCTGTAGAGGCTTGGAATTTGAGTTTAACAGCTTGGACTTATAAGACGCTCTATGTTGTTTCCCTTTCAAACATGCTTTGTAGAGATCTGATGTAGCAAACTTCTTTGTTGGAATGCCCACTACATGATTTCCTGTAGCAAGCTTGTTTATGTTTTTGAAGTTAGAATGTTCGAGACGTCTATGCCAAAGCTGGCTTTCATCATTTGATGCTTGAGCAATTAGGCAAGTTGTTTCTGTTGAAGGATCAACTTGAGACATATCTAGTTTGTATACATCTCGATCACGAACAGCTTTAACAACTACCCATTCCTTGCTAAACTGAAAACCTGGCTTTAAAATGTAACAATGAGAGTCATCAAATAAAGCAGAATATGATTTATCACAAATTTGGGAAACACTTAAAAGATTAAAGTTCAACTGAGCACAGTAGTTGACTTTATCAAAGCTAATGATCCCATTTGATACTGTTCCTTCTCCAGTAATCTTTCCACCTGCATCACCTCCAATGCTACATCATCTTAAAGTATTGAAGTAAGGCATGATTGCTGTCATATGCGGTACACCCACTATCAACATACCATGTGTTATTGGTCTTTTTGGGCGTACCTGCATTTCAAAGACAATTAAGTTGAGTTATCACCCAAGCCGAGATGGTCTTGGCTTGCCATATTTATCAACAATGGTAAACTGCTTAAAATGGAGTTTGTTCATGTCAGGTTCGTTTGATATTTAGAATTATCAATTCCTTTTCTGACAAATTTCTGATTATCTTTATTTTGTTTAATCCTCAAAACATTAAATCTATTTCAAGATCCTCATCAAGAAATTTTAAACCATTCGTTGAAACATTTCTTAGAAAAATTTTACTTGGGAATGTTCCATTGTTCATTCTCACAGATCGTGGAGTGAAATTTCTTGTGTATACTGTTTTGTTCTCACAGTATAATGATCATCATAATCAGAATTGATTCTTCTGAGAGATCTCAAGCCTAAGGAAGGTTGTTGTGATAAACCTTGAAAACCATTGTTTTGATTTCTTTGAAATCGTGGATGAATATATTCATTCCTTGGCAAGTTCTTTCTGAAGTAACAATCTTCAGTATTATGATTTCTTTCATCACACAAGGCACAGTATTTATTGAAATAACACTCAGCAGTTGTGTGATTTGTCATATCACAAATGTGACAGTATTTGTTAAAATAAAATTCAGATGTGTTATGATTATACATGTCACAGATGTCACAGTACCTTTGTGAAGAATTAAAGAACTGATGATTAACCCTAGATGTGGATGCCACATTTGATCCTTGTTTAGATTTAGAAGTTGGCAGGTTAATCTGTTGTTTTTGATTTGTGAGTTTGGTCTTTTGATTTTTAGTTGAGTTTTTGAACATTTTCGTAATTCTTTGACTCCTTAGATGCAAATCTTTTATTAACAGCGGAAGACTTAGGACCTGAACCTGTTTTCAGATCAGAGTTAGATTTGATCTTTGGTTTTGATGTTGTTTCAGAAATTGTGTTCATGTCAAAAGTTCCTGCTAACACAAACTTCACAGGTTTCAATTGATTCGATTGATCAGTTCTTTGAGTTTGAGAATTTTTAGATTTAACATTGATTTTCTCCTTCTTTGATTTCTTGATCTTGAAGTTGTTTTGTTGCTTTGGAAGGAATTGATTTTGAGAAGATTTTTTTTAGATTCTTTAATTTTATGTTCATTTTGGTTTGATTCACAAAAGCTTGAATCATCAGAACATGAAGTATCTGATTTCAATTTTTTCTTTAGCTTTCCCTTTCTTTTTGTCATTATTTCAATGACTTCTTCAACACATTGTTCAACAACACATTCATTAGATCCTTTTGGGACAAACAACTTCTTGTTCTTAGGTCGTGGTTCATATTGATTTGACTTTTATCGGATGACCATTTTTATCTTTTCTGAATCCTTCTCCTTAAAGATTTCAATGTTTATCTTTTCAATTTCACTTTCTTCAGTGGATTGCTCATTCTTTCTTTTCATGAAATGCTTTGAGCTTTGCTTTGTTTTAGGTGAGTGAGTGATGAGTGTTAAAGTTCTCTGGCAAAGTGTTTGAGATTGCTTCAGGCATAGGCTCATGTGTGAAACCTACACCTGTTTTATCTTTATCTTTTCTCCCATTTACCAGTTGTTCAACTATAGTTTTTGAACTTTTAACTTTTGCAAGATCAACTTGAGTTGCAGCATGTGCCAACTTTTCTTGTTCTAGGGTTTTGGTCATCTCTTCAAGTTGCCTTTTTACTTGTTCAAGATCTTTTAAAGTTTTGTTCCATGATGTTTGAAGAGATATGATTTTGTCATCAGAGATTTTATGATCATCTTTGAGTTTGTTGTGCATTAACTCTTGTTGTTTAAGTTTGTCACATATTTTGAATGAGTAGGTTCTGTAGTGTTCAACTTATTTAAAACATGCTTTTGTGCACATTTTCTCTCTGACTTCCATTGGAATTTCTGGATAAGAAGGTGAAGTCTCAGTATTAGATGATGAGTGTTCAACCTTTGGTTGTTCTGATTGTGCCATGAGAGCAATTTCTTTTGAATCTTCCTTGGGATCAGATTTGTCACTCCAATCAGAGCTTTCATCATTGTCTAAATCATCATCTGCCTTTGGATCATTGTCTTCAGACCAGTCTTCATTATTAATTTCAGCAACAAGTACTAAACCAGAAGTGAGATCAGCTGTAAACTGTTCTACATAAGCACTCCAGTCATAACCATCCTTGATGCTGACAACTAGAGCTTTCTTTGGTTCTTTAATTGTTTTTGATTCTTTTTTCAGCTCTGGCATAGGAAGACTCTGATATGGCTTCTGAAAAGTTTTCTGAGACTGATGTTGATATCTTTGACTACTGGAACCTGCTTGATCATTTCCTCCTTGATTTCTTGGAGCTTTGCATTCTCTTGAAAAATGACCATAGCTATTGCAATTGAAACACCTTGATTTTGACTTGTCAAAGCCAACCTTTTTGTTTGCACTTGGCTTATAATTTTTGTTCACATAAGAGTGTTTCTGAGTTCTGTAAGCTATTATCACCATTTGCCAGTTCAAATCCATCTCCTCTACATCATCAGGATCCATCTCAAATAAATCCTGCAAAATTAAATCAACTTGAGTTAGATGACTACCTTGATAAGCTTGAAAGCTTGCCATGAAAGCAGTAAAAGCAGATTTTGACTCTTCATCCTGTAAAAGAATGTTTATGACATCTTTAACTTTGCTAGGTTTAACAAAGTTAGAAGATGGAGTCTCAGTTTGAGGTTTAGGCATTTGAGTTTTAGGAGGAGACTGTGGTTGATTTGTGTAGACAGGAACACTTGTATAGGTTGAGTCAGCAAAGAAACCAGCTCCAACAAACAAATCACCCTCATCTTTTGAAGAACTATCATCTTTAGCCACAAATGCATTCTCCACTGTGTTAGCTGGAGATGCAACATACTTATACTGAGATGTTGATGTGGATCTATCATTGTTCCTTGAACTCTCATCAATTTGAACTGATTCTATTTTGGCAATCAGAAGATCAAGATCCATGGGAAACTTTTATGTATGCTTCAACAAAGTAACTGTTTGTTTCCATGAAGATGGAAGAGCATTGAGAAGTATGTCATTTAGATCTTTGAGATCATTCTTCACTCCAACTGTTGACATTTCAGTAATGAGCTGCACAAATCTGTTCATCATTTGATTGATTGTTTCTCCAGAAAGATGCTCAAATAATTCAAGTTGCCTTTTTAGTTTTTACTTTTTGAGATCTTGAATCTCTTTACCACCTTCACAAATTATCTTTAAAGCTTTGTACATGGTATACCCAGTCTGATAACTATCAAGTCTTGCTAACACTTCCAAAGGTAAACCCTTGCACATCAAAGAATAAGATTTAATATCATTTTTAACCTTCTTCAAATCATCACCATGTAGACCATCTTCAGGATATGGTTCTTGAGAGTCTTTGGTGTAAACAAATCCTCTGTCAGGACCATCTAATGAAACAGGAATGTGAGGTCCTTTCTCTATTGACTTCCAGAGATCTGTATCAATAGAGTTTAAGTGATGTTTTAATCTGAGAGACCAGTTCTTGAAATCAGCTCTATTCTTCAACTTAGGAACCTTTTTCTGAGAATCTTCAGATTTAGCCATTTTAAGTTTTGAAATTAAGACAAGAAAATGTTTTTGTTGTTTTAAAGTTTGAAATGAAACAAAGAAATGACAATGTTTTTGGATTTTAGTTTTTGAAAAATTTCTTCTAAGTTGAATGATGTGATACGTCTGAAATCTGATGCGCCTGAATAGTTGAAACGCCCACTTGTACTTGAAACGCCTAAGGAATGCCTTGGTAGAATTCTTGAAACGTCCAACCGAAGATGTGCCTGAACAGTTGTCAAACGCCTGAACAGTTGTCAAGCGTCCAAACAGTTGTCAAAACGTCCAACTCTGAAACGCCCAAACAGTATTGATGCGCCTACACAGTTGCAATGCGCCTAAACACTTGAGCAAATTTCAGATGATTTTAACACCCCAAGCACCTAATTCATCATCTTCATAACAACCTGATCTTATCAAATTCTTCAAAACTTGATTAATTGATCTAAAAACTTCCAATAAGGTAGAATTCAAGTCGTTAATCAATCCTAATTCATCAATTCTCTCAATTAACAACAACAAATCTGAATTTCTGATTGAATTAGAGTTCGACAACGAAGAACAGTTCGTACACAAATCTGATGAAAATTCAGATCTGAATGTAAGAAATCACTCAATTGTGATTCAATTCATGTTTCAGATGATGAAACACAACTGAAACAACAACTACTTGATCAATTGCTATCAATCACAGATTCAAGTGATTCACAGAGCTCAAAATTCGATTTTAAGCTTCAAATCACTGAACCGAAAGCTCTGATACCATTTGATAGGTTCAAATGGATCGATCTGTGATGATATTGTAATGCAAAGATCAATTATAAGCACAAAGTAATCAACAAGAGCAAAATACTTCAAAAATTCACAGTGATTTCATTGAAAGCAGTTTGCAATCGGATACAATGTACAGAGAGAGTTCTAACTGAAATTCTTCAAAAGTCTACCTGCACATATAAACAATATCCTATTTATACTAATAATGCAACTAAGGAACATATATTTACACAATAACTCCCTATACTATGACAAAAACAAAATCTAAAGACTAAATGCTAATCTTCAAGAGCTCCAACACACTATAACCATCTTCGAACACTCTTCTCTCAAAAATCCACAAATCCATCTTAATAACAACTGTTGATCTACAAAAACCATTATTCACCTTTAAGACAAGGAAACCAGTTGTAAGGACCACGAAAATACTCGTATCCACTTAATAAGAATCAATAATCAAATTACAGTGGTGGAATGAAAGTAACCAGACAAACAACAAGAAACGTAATGTTTGATGGATCAAAAATAAGTTAAATCAATGTAACATGATCAAGTAAATAAGATTTTCTTGTATGTCAATCAAAATTATGCAACTACAGATTGGTGTATAAGAAATTTACGAAAACATTACTAAATACATGGGAAAGGAACTAGTTATAGTAAAACATTAAACAAGTATAGTTCTATTGTTTGAACGCACTTCTAAACCAATGTAATCAAATATGATTATAATTATCATCATAATCGCAAAAATAAATGACAAATAGAACATAGAATGATTAGTGTGATTCGAAACCAAAACCAAGCATATAACCACACGAATAACTCCAAAAATCAATCCATTACTACCCGAAACTCAACAGAAACCTCTACAACCATCTACGAACACTCTTCCCTCAAAAATCCACAAATACATCTTATTAAAACCTTTTGATCTACCAAAACCATTATTGACCATTAAGACAAGGACACCAGTTGTAAGGAGCACGTAACTACTCTATCCACTTAATAAGAATCAATAATCAAATTACAGTAGTGGAATGAAAGTAACCAGACGAACAACAAAAAACGTAATGTTTGGTGGATTAAAAAGAAGTTAAATCAATGCAATATGATCAATTAAATAGGATTTTCTTGTACGTCAATCAAAATTATGCAACTACAGATTGGTGTATAAGAGTATTTATGATAGCTTTACTAAATACATGGAAAAGGAACTAGTTATACTAAAACATTAAACAACTATAGTTCTATTGTTTGAACGCACTTTTAAACCAATGTAATCAAATATGATTATAATTTTCAGTAGAATCGCAACAATAAATGACAAATAGAACATAAAATGATTAGTGTGATTCGAAACCAAAACCAAACATATAACCACACGAATAACTCCTAAAATCAATCCACTACTACTCGAAACTCATCGGAAACCACTATAACCATCTTCGAACACTCCTCTCTCAAAAATCCACAAATCCATCTTAATAACAATGTTGATCTACAAAAACCATTATTCACCATTAAGACAAGGACACTAGTTGTAAGGAGCACGAAACTACTCGTATCCACTTAATAAGAATCAATAATCAAATTACAGTGGTAGAATGAAAGTAACCAGACAAACAATAAGAAACTTAATGTTTTATGGATCAAAAATAAGTTAAATCAATGTAACTTGATCAAGTAAATAAGATTTTCTTGTATGTCAATCAAAATTATGCAACTACAGATTGGTGTATAAGAGTATTTACGAAAGCATTACTAAATACATGGGAAAGGAACTAGTTATACTAAAACATTAAACAAGTATAGTTCTATTGTTTGAACGCACTTCTAAACCAACGTAATCATATATGATTATGATTTTCATCAGAAAATCGCAAAAATAAATGACAAATAGAACATAGAATGATTAGTGTGATTCGAAACCAAAACCAAGCATATAACTACACGAATAACTCCAAAAATCAATCCATTACTAGCCGAAACTCATCAGAAACCTCTACAACCATCTTCGAACACTCTTCCCTCAAAAATCCACAAACACATCTTAATAACAACTTTTGATCTTCAAAAACCATTATTGACCATTAAGACAAGGACACGAGTTGTAAGAACACGAACTACTAGTATCCATTAATAAGAATCATAATCAAATTACAGTGGTTGAATGAAAGTAAAAAAAACAGACAACAAAAAAACGTAATGTTTGGTGGATTAAAAAGAAGTTAAATCAATGTAATATGATCATGTAAATAGGATTTTCTTGTACGTCAATCAAAATTATGCAACTACAGATTTGTGTATAAGAGTATTTACGAAAGCATTACTAAATACATGGGAAAGGAACTAGTTATACTAAAACATTAAACAACTATAGTTCTATTGTTTGAACGCACTTCTTAATCAATGTAGTCAAATATGATTATAATTATCATCAGAATCGCAACAATAAATGACAAATAGAAAATAGAATGATTAGTCTGATTCGAAACCAAAACCAAACATATAACCACACGAATAACGCCTAAAATCAATCCACTACTATCCGAAACTCAGCAGAAACCACTATAACCATCTTCGAACACTCTTCTCTCAAAAATCCACAAATCCATCTTAATAACAACTGTTGATCTACAAAAACCATTATTCACCATTAAGACAAGGAAACCAGTTGTAAGGACCACGAACTACCCGTATCCACTTAATAAGAATCAATAATTAAATTACAGTGGTGGAATGAAAGTAACCAGACAAACAACAAGAAACGTAATGTTTGATGGATCAAAAATAAGTTAAATCAATGTAACATGATCAAGTAAATAAGATTTTCTTGGTTGTCAATCAAAATTATACAACTACAGATTGGTGTATAAGAGTATTTACGAAAGCATTACTAAATACATGGAAAAGGAACTAGTTATACTAAAACATTAAACAAGTATAGTTCTATTGTTTGAACGCACTTCTAAACCAACGTAATCAAATATGATTATAATTATCATCAGAATCGCAAAAATAATGACAAATAGAACATAGAATGATTAGTGTGATTCGAAACCAAAACCAAACATATAACCACACGAATAACTCCTAAAATCAATCCATTACTACCCGAAACTCAACAGAAACCTCTACAACCATCTTCGAACACTCTTCCTCTAAAAATCACAAATACATCTTAATAACAACTTTGATCTACAAAAACCATTATTGACCATTAAGACAAGGACACCAGTTGTATGGAGCACGTAACTACTCTATCCACTTAATAAGAATCAATAATCAAATTACAGGTGGAATGAAAGTAACCAGACGAACAACAAAAAACGTAATGTTTGGTGGATTAAAAAGAAGTTAAATCAATGTAATATGATCAAGTAAATAGGATTTTCTTGTACGTCAATCAAAATTATGCAACTACAGATTGGTGTATAAGAGTATTTACGATAGCTTTACTAAATACATGGAAAAGAAACTAGTTATACTAAAACATTAAACAACTATAGTTCTATTGTTTGAACGCACTTCTAAACCAATGTAATCAAATATGATTATAATTTTCATCAGAATCGCAACAATAAATGACAAATAGAACATAAAATGATTAGTGTGATTCGAAACCAAAACCAAACATATAACCACACGAATAACTCCTAAAATCAATCCACTACTACTCGAAACTCATCAGAAACCACTATAACCATCTTCGAACACTCTTCTCTCAAAAATCCACAAATCCATCTTAATAACAACTGTTGATCTACAAAACCATTATTCACCATTAAGACAAGGACACCAGTTGTAAGGAGCACGAAACTACTCGTATCCACTTAATAAGAATCAATAATCAAATTACAGTGGTGGAATGAAAGTAACCAGACAAACAACAAGAAACGTAATGTTTGATGGATCAAAAATAAGTTAAATCAATGTAACATGATCAAGTAAATAAGATTTTCTTGTATGTCAATCAAAATTATGCAACTACAGTTTGGTGTATAAGAGTATTTACGAAAGCATTACTAAATACATGCGAAACGAACTAGTTATACTAAAACATTAAACAACTATAGATCTATTGTTTGAACGTTCTTCTAAACCAACGTAATTATGTGATTATAATTTCATCAGAATCGCAAAAATAAATGACAAATAGAACATAGAATGATTAGTGTGATTCGAAACCAAAACCAAGCATATAACTACACGAATAACTCCAAAAATCAATCCATTACTAGCCGAAACTCATCAGAAACCTCTACAACCATCTTCGAACACTCTTCCCTCAAAAATCCACAAACACATCTTAATAACAACTTTTGATCTACAAAAACCATTATTGACCATTAAGACAAGGACACGAGTTGTAAAGAACACGTAACTACTCGTATCCATTTAATAAGAATCAATAATCAAATTATAGTGGTTGAATGAAAGTAACCAGACAAACAACAAAAAACGTAATGTTTGGTGGATTAAAAAGAAGTTAAATCAATGTAATATGATCATGTAAATAGGATTTTCTTGTACGTCAATCAAAATTATGCAACTACAGATTTGTGTATAAGAGTATTTACGAAAGCATTACTAAATACATGGGAAAGGAACTAGTTATACTAAAACATTAAACAACTATAGTTCTATTGTTTGAACGCACTTCTAACCAATGTAATCAAATATGATTATAATTATCATCAGAATCGCAACAATAAATGACAAATAGAAAATAGAATGATTAGTGTGATTCGAAACCAAAACCAAACATATAACCACAATAACTCCTAAAATCAATCCACTACTATCCGGAAACTCAGAAGAAACCACTATAACCATCTTCGAACACTCTTCTCTCAAAAATCCACAAATCCATTAATAACAACTGTTGATCTACAAAAACCATTATTCACCATTAAGACAAGGAAACCAGTTGTAAGGACCACGAAATACTCGTATCCACTTAATAAGAATCAATAATCAAATTACAGTGTGGAATGAAAGTAACCAGACAAACAACAAGAAACGTAATGTTTGATGGATCAAAAATAAGTTAAATCAATGTAACATGATCAAGTAAATAGATTTTCTTGGTGTCAATCAAATTATGCAACTACAGATTGGTGTATAAGAGTATTTACGATAGCTTTACTAAATACATGGAAAAGAAACTAGTTATACTAAAACATTAAACAACTATAGTTTTATTGTTTGAACGCACTTCTAAACAAATGTAATCAAATATGATTATAATTTTCATCAGAATCGCAACAATAAATGACAAATAGATCATAGAATGATTAGTGTGATTCGAAATCAAAACCAAACATATAACCACACGACTAACTCCTAAAATCAATCCATTACTACCCGAAACTCAACAAAAACCTCTACAACCATCTTCGAACACTCTTCCCCCAAAAATCCACAAATACATATTAATAACAACTTTTGATCTACAAAAACCATTATTGACCATTAAGAAAAGGACACTAGTTGTACGGAGCACGTAACTACTCGTATCCACTTAATAAGAATCAATAATCAAATTACAGTGGTGGAATGAAAGTAACCAGACAAACAACAAAAAACATAATGTTTGGTGGATTAAAAAGAAGTTAAATCAATGTAATATGATCAAGTAAATAGGATTTTCTTGTACGTCAATCAAAATTATGCAACTACAGATTTGTGTATAAGAGTATTTACGAAAGCATTACTAAATACATGGGAAAGAAACTAGTTATACTAAAACATTAAACAACTATAGTTCTATTGTTTGAACGCACTTCTAAATCAATGTAGTCAAATATGATTATAATTATCATCAGAATCGCAACAATAAATGACAAATAGAGCACAGAATGATTAGTCTGATTCGAAACCAAAACCAAACATATAACCACACGAATAACTCCTAAAATCAATCCACTACTATCCGAAACTCATCAGAAACCACTATAACCATCTTCGAACACTCTTCTCTCAAAAATCCACAAATCCATCTTAATAACAACTGTTGATCTACAAAAACCGTTATTCACCTTTAAGACAAGGAAACCAGTTGTAAGGACCACGACACTACTCGTATCTACTTAATAAGAATCAATAATCAAATTACAGTGGTGGAATGAAAGTAACCAGACAAACAACAAGAAACGTAATGTTTGATGGATCAAAAATAAGTTAAAGCAATGTAACATGATCAAGTAAATAAGATTTCTTGTATGTCAATCAAAATATGCAACTACAGATTGGTGTATAAGAGTATTTACGAAAGCATTACTAAAACATGGGAAAGAACTAGTTATACTAAAACATTAAACAACTATAGTTCTATTGTTTGAACGCACTTCTAAACCAACGTAATCAAATATGATTATAATTATCATCAGAATCGCAAAAATAAATGACAAATAGAACATAGAATGATTAGTGTGATTCGAAACAAAACCAACATATAACCACACGAATAACTCCTAAAATCAATCCATACTACCGAAACTCATCAGAAACCACTATAACCATCTTCGAACACTCTTCCCTCAAAAATCCACAAATATCTTAATAACAACTTTTGATCTACAAAAACCATTATTCACCTTTAAGACAAGGACACCAGTTGTAAGGAGAACGAATCTACTCGTATCCACTCAATAAGAATCAATAATCAAATTACAGTGGTGGAATGAAAGTGACGAGACAAACAACAAGAAACGTAATGTTTGGTGGATTAAAAAGAAGTTAAATCAATGTAATATGATCAAGTAAATAGGATTTTCTTTTACGTCAATCAAAATTATGCAACTACAGATTGGTGTATAAGAGTATTTTCGATAGCTTTACTAAATACTTGGGAAAGGAACTAGTTATACTAAAACATTAAACAAGTATAGTTCTATTGTTTGAACGCACTTCTAAACCAACGTAATCAAATATGATTATAATTATCATCAGAATCGCAAAAATAAATGACAAATAGAACATAGAATTATTAGTGTGATTCGAAACCAAAACCAAACATATAACCACACGAATAACTCCTAAAATCAATCCACTACTACTCGAAACTCATCAGAAACCACTATAACCATCTTCGAACACTCTTCCCTCAAAAATCCACAAATACATCTTAATAACAACTTTTGATCTACAAAAACCATTATTCACCTTTAAGACAAGGACACCAGTTGTAAGGAGAACGAATCTACTCGTATCCACTCAATAAGAATCAATAATCAAATTACAGTGGTGGAATGAAAGTGACCAGACAAACAACAAGAAACGTAATGTTTGGTGGATTAAAAAGAAGTTAAATCAATGTAATATGATCAAGTAAATAGGATTTTCTTTTACGTCAATCAAAATTATGCAACTACAGATTGGTGTATAAGAGTATTTACGATAGCTTTACTAAATACACGGGAAAGGAACTAGTTATACTAAAACATTAAACAAGTATAGTTCTATTGTTTGAACGCACTTCTAAACCAATGTAATCAAATATGATTATAATTATCATCAGAATCACAAAAATAAATGACAAATAGAATATAGAATGATTAGTGTGATTCCAAAACAAAACCAAACATATAACCACACGAATAACTCCTAAAATCAATCCACTACTACTCGAAACTCATCAGAAACCACTATAACCATCTTCGAACACTCTTCTCCCAAAAATCCACAAATCCATCTTAATAACAACTGTTTATCTACAAAAACGATTATTCACCATTAAGACAAGGACACCAGTTGTAAGGAGCACGAAACTACTCGTATCCAATTAATAAGAATCAATAATCAAATTACAGTGGTAGAATGAAAGTAACCAGACAAACAACGAGAAACGTAATGTTTAATGGATCAAAAATAAATTAAATCAATATAACATGATCAAGTAAATAAGATTTCTTGTATGTCAATCAAAATTATGCAACTACAGTTTGGTGTATAAGAGAATTTACGAAAGCATTACTAAATACATGGGAAAGGAACTAGTTATACTAAAACATTAAACAACTATAGTTCTATTGTTTGAACGCACTTCTAAACCAACGTAATCAAATATGATTATAATTATCATCGGAATCGAAAAAATAAATGACAAATAGAACATAGAATGATTAGTGTGATTCGATACCAAAACCAAACATATAACCACACGAATAACTCCTAAAATCAATTCATTACTACACGAAACTCAACAGAAACCTCTACAACCATCTTCGAACACTCTTCCCTCAAAAATCCACAAATACATCTTAATAACAACTTTTGATCTACAAAAACCATTATTGACCATTAAGACAAGGACACCAGTTGTAAGGAGCACGTAACTACTCGTATCCACTTAATAAGAATCAATAATCAAATTACAGTGGTGTAATGAAAGTAACCAGACAAACAACAAGAAACGTAATGTTGATGGATAAAAAAAGTTAAATCAATGTAACATGATCAAGTAAATAGGATTTTTTTGTACGTCAATCAAAATTATGAAACTACAGATTGGTGTATAAGAGTATTTACGAAAGCATTACTAAATACATGGGAAAAGAACTAGTTATACTAAAACATTAAACAACTATAGTTCTATTGTTTGAACGCACTTCTAAACCAACGTAATCAAATATGATTATAATTATCCTCAGAATCGCAAAAATAAATGACAAATAGAACATAGAATGATTAGTGTGATTCGAAACCAAAACCAAACATATAACCACACGAATAACTCCTAAAATCAATCCACTATACCCGAAACTCATCAGAAACCACTATAACCATCTTCGAACACTCTTCTCCCAAAAATCCACAAATCAATCTTAATAACAACTTTTGATCTACAAAAACATTATTGACCATTAGACAAGGACACCAGTTGTAAGGAGCACGAAACTACTCGTATCCACTTAATAAGAATCAATAATCAAATTACAGTGGTGGAATGAAAGTAACCAGACAAACAAAAGAAACGTAATGTTGATGGATCAAAAAATAAGTTAAATCAATGTAACATGATCAAGTAAATAGGATTTTCTTGTACGTCAATCAAAATATGCAACTACAGATTGGTGTATAAGAGTATTACGAAAGCATTACTAAATACATGGAAAGGAACTAGTTATACTAAAACATTAAACAACTATAGTTCTATTGTTTGAACGCACTTCAACCAACGTAATCAAATATGATTATAATTATCATCAGAATCGCAAAAAAAAATGACAAATAGAACATAGAATGATTAGTGTGATTCGAAACCAAAACCAAACATATAACCACACGAATAACTCCTAAAATCAATCCATTACTACCGAAACTCATCAGAAACCTCTACAACCATCTTCGAACACTCTTCCCTCAAAAATCCACAAATACATCTTAATAACAACTTTTGATCTACAAAAACCATTATTGACCATTAAGACAAGGACACCAGTTGTAAGGAGCACGTAACTACTCGTATCCACTTAATAAGAATCAATAATCAAATTACAGTGGTGTAATGAAAGTAACCAGACAAACAACAAGAAACGTAATGTTTGGTGGATTAAAAAGAAGTTAAATCAATGTAATATGATCAAGTAAATAGGATTTTCTTGTACGTCAATCAAAATTATGCAACTATAGATTGGTGTATAACAGTATTTACGAAAGCATTACAAAATACATGGGAAAGGAACTAGTTATACTAAAACATTAAACAACTATAGTTCTATTGTTTGAACGCACTTCTAAACCAACGTAATCAAATATGATTATAATTATCATCAGAATCGCAAAAATAAATGACAAATAGAACATAAAATGATTAGTGTGATGCGAAACCAAAACCAAACATATAACCACACGAATAACTCCTAAAATCAATCCATTACTACCCGGAACTCATCAGAAGCCTCTACAACTATCTTCGAACACTCTTCCCTCAAAAATCCATAAATACATCTTAATAACAACTTTTGATCTACAAAAGCCATTATTGACCATTAAGACAAGGACACCAGTTGTAAGAAGCACGTAACTACTCGTATCTACTTAATAAGAATCAATAATCAAATTACAGTGGTGGAATGAAAGTAACTGGACAAACAACAAGAAATGTAATGTTTGATGGATCAAAAGTAAGTTAAATCAATGTAACATGATCAAGTAAATAAGATTTTCTTGTATGTCAATCAAAATTATGCAACTACAGTTTGGTGTATAAGAGTATTTACGAAAGCATTACAAAATACATGGGAAACGAACTAGTTATACTAAAACATTAAACAACTATAGTTCTATTGTTTGAACGCACTTCTATACCAACGTAATCAAATATGATTATAATTATTATCAGAATCGCAAAAATAAATGACAAATAGAACATAGAATGATTAGTGTGATTCGAAACCAAAACCAAACATATAACCACACGAATAACTCCTTAAATCAATCCACTACTACTCGAAACTCATCAGAACCTCTAAAACCATCTTCGAACACTCTTCCCTCAAAAATCCACAAATACATCTTAATAACAACTTTTGATCTACAAAAACCATTATTGACCATTAAGACAAGGACACCAGTTGTAAGGAGCACGAAACAACTCGTATCCACTTAATAAGAATCAATAATCAAATTATAGTGTTGGAATGAAAGTAACCAAACAAACAACAAGAAACATAATGTTTGATGGATCAAAAATAAGTTAAATCAATATAACATGATCAAGTAAATAGGATTTTCTTGTACGTCAATCAAAATTATGCAACTACAGATTGGTGTATATGAGTATTTACGATAGCTTTACTAAATACATGGGAAAGGAACTAGTTATACTAAACATTAAACAACTATAGTTCTATTGTTTGAACGCACTTCTAAACCAACGTAATCAAATATGATTATAATTATCATCAGAATCGCAAAAATAAATGACAAATAGAACATAGAATGATTAGTGTGATTCGAAACCAAACCAAACATATAACCACACGAATAACTCCTAAAATCAATCCACTACTACCCGAAACTCATCAGAACCTCTACAACCATCTTCGAACACTCTTCCCTCAAAAATCCAAATACATCTTAATAACAACTTTTGATCTACAAAAACCATTATTGACCATTAAGACAAGGACACCAGTTGTAAGGAGCACGAAACTACTCGTATCCACTTAATAAGAATCAATAATCAAATTACAGGTGGAATGAAAGTAACCAGACGAACAACAGAAACGTAATGTTTGATGGATCAAAAATAAGTTAAATCAATGTAACATGATCAAGTAAATAGGATTTTCTTGTACGTCAATCAAAATTATGCAACTACAGATTGTATAAGAGTATTTACGAAAGCATTACTAAATACATGGAAAAGAAACTAGTTATACTAAAACATTAAACAACTATAGTTCTATTGTTTGAACGCACTTCTAAACCAATGTAATCAAATATGATTATAATTATCATCAGAATCGCAACATAAATGACAAATAGAACATAGAATGATTAGTGTGATTCGAAACCAAAACCAAACATATAACCACACGAATAACTCCTAAAATCAATCCACTACTACCCGAAAATCATCAGAAACCACTATAACCATCTTCGAACACTCTTCTCTCAAAATCCACAAATCCATCTTAATAACAACTTTTGATCTACAAAAACCATTATTCACCATTAAGACAAGGACATCAGTTGTATGGAGCACGAAACTACTCGTACCCACTTAATAAGAATCAATAATCAAATTATAGTGGTGGAAAGAAAGTAACCAGATAAACAACAAGAAACGTAATGCTTGATGGATCAAAAATAAGTTAAATCAATGTAATATGATCAAGTAAATAGGATTTTCTTGTACGTCAATCAAAATTATGCAACTACAGATTTGTGTATAAGAGTATTTACGAAAGCATTACTAAATACATGGGAAAGGAACTAGTTATACTAAAACATTAAACAACTATAGTTCTATTGTTTGAACGCACTTCTAAACCAATGTAATCAAATATGATTATAATTATCATCAGAATCGCAACAATAAATGACAATAGAACATAGAATGATTAGTGTGATTCGAAACCAAAACAAACATATAACCACACGAATAACTCCTAAAATCAATCCACTACTACTCGAAACTCATCAGAAACCACTATAACCATCTTCGAACACTCTTCTCTCAAAAATCCACAAATCCATCTTAATAACAACTGTTGATCTACAAAAACCATTATTCACCATTAAGACAAGGAAACCAGTTGTAAGGACCACGAAACTACTCGTATCCACTTAATAAGAATCAATAATCAAATTACAGTGGTGGAATGAAAGTAAACAGACAAACAACAAGAAACGTAATGTTTGAGGATCAAAATAAGTTAAATCAATGTAACATGATCAAGTAAATAAGATTTTCTTGTATGTCAATCAAAATTATGCAACTACAGATTGGTGTATAAGAGTATTTACGAAAGCATTACTAATACATGGGAAAGGAACTAGTTATACTAAAACATTAAACAACTATAGTTCTATTGTTTGAACGCACTTCTAAACCACGTAATCAAATATGATTATAATTATCATCAGAATCGCAACAATAAATGACAAATAGAACATAGAATGATTAGTGTGATTCGAAACCAAACCAAACATATAACCACCGAATAACTCCTAAAATCAATCCATTACTACCCGAAACTCAACAGAAACCTCTACAACCATCTTCGAACACTCTTCCCTCAAAAATCCACAAATACATCTTAATAACAACTTTTGATCTACAAAAACCATTATTGACCATTAAGACAAGGACACCAGTTGTAAGGAGCACGTAACTACTCGTATCCACTCAATAAGAATCAATAATCAAATTACAGTGGTGGAATGAAAGTAACCAGACAAACAACAAAAAACGTAATGTTTGTTGGATTAAAAAGAAGTTAAATCAATGTAACATGATCAAGTAAATAGGATTTTCTTGTACGTCAATCAAAATTATGCAACTATAGATTGGTGTATAAGAGTATTTACGATAGCTTTACTAAATACATGGAAAAGAAACTAGTTATACTAAAACATTAAACAACTATAGTTTTATTGTTTGAACGCACTTCTAAACCAAGGTAATCAAATATGATTATAATTATGATCAGAATCGCAAAAATAAATGACAAATAGAACATAGAATGATTAGTGTGATTCGAAACCAAACCAAACATATAACCACACGAATAACTCCTAAAATCAATCCACTACTCCCGAAACTCATCAGAAGAAACCACTATAACCATCTTCGAACACTCTTCTCCCAAAAATCCACAAATCATCTTAATAACAACTGTTGATCTACAAAAACATTATTCACCATTAAGACAAGGACAACAGTTGTAAGGAGCACGAAACTACTCGTATCCACTTAATAAGAATCAATAATCAAATTACAGTGGTGGAATGAAAGTAACCAGACAAACAACAAGAAACGTAATGTTGATGGATCAAAAATAAGTTAAATCAATGTAATATGATCAACTAAATAAGATTTTCTTGTACGTCAATCAAAATTATGCAACTACAGATTGGTGTATAAGAGTATTTACGAAAGCATTACTAAATACATGGAAAAGAAACTAGTTATACTAAAACATTAAACAACTATAGTTCTATTGTTTGAACGCACTTCTAAACCAACGTAATCAAATATGATTATAATTATCATCAGAATCGCAAAAATAAATGACAAATAGAACATAGAATGATTAGTGTGATTCGAAACCAAAACCAAACATATAACCACACGAATAACTCCTAAAATCAATCCATTACTACCCGAAACTCATCAGAAACCTCTACAACCATCTTCGAACACTCTTCCCTCAAAAATCCACAAATACATCTTAATAACAACTTTTGATCTACAAAAACCATTATTCACCATTAAGACAAGGACACCAGTTGTAAGGAGCACGAAACTACTCGTATCCACTTAATAAGAATCAATAATCAAATTACAGTGGTGGAATGAAAGTAACTAGACAAACAACAAGAAACGTAATGTTTGATGGATCAAAAATAAGTTAAATCAATGTAACATGATCAAGTAAATAAGATTTTCTTGTATGTCAATCAAAATTATGCAACTACAGATTGGTGTATAAGAGTATTTACGAAAGCATTACTAAATACATGGGAAAAGGAACTAGTTATACTAAAAAATAAAAACTATAGTTCTATTGTTTGAACGCACTTCTAAACCACGTAATCAAATATGATTATAATTATCATCAGAATCGCAAAAATAAATGACAAATAGAACATAGAATGATTAGTGTGATTCGAAACCAAAACCAAACATATAACCACAACGAATAACTCCTAAAATCAATCCACTACTACCGAAACTCATCAGAAACCTCTACAACCATCTTCGAACACTCTTCCCTCAAAAATCCACAAATACATCTTAATAACAAACTTGTGATCTACAAAAACCATTATTGACCATTAAGACAAGGACACCAGTTGTAAGGAGCACGAAACTACTCGTCCACTTAATAAGAATCAATAATCAAATTACAGTGGTGGAATGAAAGTAACCAGAGACACACAAGAAAACGTAATGTTTGATGGAACAAAAATAAGTTAAATCAATGTAACATGATCAAGTAAATAGGATTTTCTTGTACGTCAATCAAAATTATGCAACTACAGATTGGTGTATAAGAGTATTTACGAAAGCATTACTAAATACATGGAAAGGAACTAGTTATACTAAAACATTAAACAACTATAGTTTATTGTTTGAACGCACTTCTAAACCAATGTAATCAAATATGATTATAATTATCATCAGAATCGCAACAATAAATGACAAATAGAACATAGAATTAGTGTGATTCGAAACCAAAACCAAACATATAACCACACGAATAACTCCTAAAATCAATCCACTACTATCCGAAACTCATCAGAAACCACTATAACATCTTCGAACACTCTCTTCTCCACAAAATATCACAAAACATCTTAATAACAACTGTTGATCTACAAAAACCATTATTCACCATTAAGACAAGGAAACCAGTTGTAAGGAGCACGAAACTACTCGTATCCACTTAATAAGAATCAATAATCAAATTACAGTGGTGGAATGAAAGTAACCAGACAAACAACAAGAAACGTAATGTTTGATGGATCAAAAATAAGTTAAATCAATGTAACATGATCAAGTAATAGGATTTTCTTGTATGTCAATCAAAATTATGCAACTACAGATTGGTGTATAAGAGTATTTACGAAAGCTTACTAAATACATGGAAAGGAACTAGTTATACTAAAACATTAAACAACTATAGTTCTATTGTTTGAACGCACTTCTAAACAAATGTAATCAAATATGATTATAATTATCATCAGAATCGCAACAATAAATGACAAATAGAACATAGAATGATTAGTGTGATTCGAAACCAAAACCAAACATATAACACACGAATAACTCCTAAAATCAATCCACTACTATCCGAAACTCATCAGAAACCACTATAACCATCTTCGAACACTTTTCTCTCAAAAATCCACAAATCCATCTTAATAACAACTTTTGATCTACAAAAACCATTATTGACCATTAAGACAAGGACACAGTGTAAGGAGCACGAAACTACTCGTATCCACTTAATAAGAATCAATAATCAAATTACAGTGGTGGAATGAAAGTAACCAGACAAACAACAAAAAAACGTAATGTTTGATGGATTCAAAAGAAGTTAAATCAATGTAACATGATCAAGTAAATAGAATTTCTTGTACGTCAATCAAAATTATGCAACTACAGATTAGTGTATAAGAGTAGTTACGAAAGCATTACTAAATACATGGGAAAGAAACTAGTTATACTAAAACATTAAACAAGTATAGTTCTATTGTTTGAACGCACTTCTAAATCAATGTAGTCAAATATGATTATAATTATCATTAGAATCGCAACACTAAATGACAAATAGAGCATAGAATGATTAGTCTGATTCGAAACCAAAACCAAACATATAACAACACGAATAACTCCTAAAATCAATCCACTACTATCCGAAACTTATCAGAAACCACTATAACCATCTTCGAACACTTTTCTCTCAAAAATCCACAAATCCATCTTAATAACAACTGTTGATCTACAAAAACCATTATTGACCATTAAGACAAGGACACCAGTTGTAAGGAGCACGTAACTACTCGTATCCACTTAATAAGAATCAATAATCAAATTACAGTGGTGGAATGAAAGTAACCAGACAAACAACAAAAAACGTAATGTTTGGTGGATTAAAAAGAAGTTAAATCAATGTAATATGATCAAGTAAATAGGATTTTCTTGTACGTCAATCAAAATTATGCAACTACAGATTGGTGTATAAGAGTATTTACGATAGCTTTACTAAATACATGGAAAAGGAACTAGTTATACTAAAACATTAAACAACTATAGTTCTATTGTTTGAACGCACTTCTAAACCAATGTAATCAAATATGATTATAATTTTCATCAGAATCGCAACAATAAATGACAAATAGAACATAAAATGATTAGTGTGATTCGAAACCAAAACCAAACATATAACCACACGAATAACTCCTAAAATCAATCCACTACTACTCGAAACTCATCAGAAACCACTATAACCATCTTCGAACACTCTTCTCTCAAAAATCCACAAATCCATCTTAATAACAACTGTTGATCTACAAAAACATTATTCCATTAAGACAAGGACACCAGTTGTAAGGAGCACGAAACTACTCGTATCCACTTAATAAGAATCAATAATCAAATTACAGTGGTGGAATGAAAGTAACCAGACAAACAACAAGAAACGTAATGTTTGATGGATCAAAAATAAGTTAAATCAATGTAACATGATCAAGTAAATAAAAATTTCTTGTATGTCAATCAAAATTATGCAACTACAGATTGGTGTATAAGAGTATTTACGAAAGCATTACTAAATACATGGGAAAGGAACTAGTTATACTAAAACATTAAACAACTATAGTTCTATTGTTTGAACGCACTTCTAAACCAACGTAATCAAATATGATTATAATTATCATCAGAATCGCAAAAATAAATGACAAATAGAACATAGAATGATTAGTGTGATTCGAAACCAAAACCAAACATATAACCACACGAGTAACTCCTAAAATCAATCCATTACTACCCGAAACTCAACTGAAACCTCTACAACCATCTTCGAACACTCTTCCCTCAAAAATCCACAAATACATCTTAATAACAACTTTTGATCTACAAAAACCATTACTGACCATTAAGACAAGGACACCAGTTATACGGAGCACGTAACTACTCGTATCCACTTAATAAGAATCAATAATCAAATTATAGTGGTGGAATGAAAGTAACCAGACAAACAACAAAAAACGTAATGTTTGGTAGATTAAAAAGAAGTTAAATCAATGTAATATGATCAAGTAAATAGGATTTTCTTGTACGTCAATCAAAATTATGAAACTACAGATTGGTGTACAAGAGTATTTACGATAGCTTTACTAAATACATGGAAAAGAAACTAGTTATACTAAAACATTAAACAACTATAGTTCTATTGTTTGAACGCACTTTTAAACCAATGTAATCAAATATGATTATAATTTTATCAGAATCGCAACAATAAATGACAAATAGAACATAAAATGATTAGTGTGATTCAAAACCAAAACCAAACATATAACCACATGAATAACTCCTAAAATCAATCCCCTACTACTCGAAACTCATCAGAAACCACTATAACCATCTTCGAACACTCTTCTCTCAAAAATCCACAAATCCATCTTAATAACAACTGTTGATCTACAAAAACCATTATTCACCATTAAGACAAGGACACTAGTTGTAAGGAGCACGAAACTACTCGTATCCACTTAATAAGAATCAATAATCAAATTACAGTGGTGGAATGAAAGTAACCAGACAAACAACAAGAAACGTAATGTTTGATGGATCAAAAATATGTTAAATCAATGTAACATGATCAAGTAAATAAGATTTTCTTGTATGTCAATCAAAATTATGCAACTACAGATTGGTGTATAAGAGTATTTACGAAAGCATTACTAAATACATGGGAAAGGAACTAGTTATACTAAAACATTAAACAACTATAGTTCTATTGTTTGAACGCACTTCTAAACCAACGTAATCAAATATGATTATAATTATCATCAGAATCGCAAAAATAAATGACAAATAGAACATAGAATGATTAGTGTGATTCGAAACCAAAACCAAACATAAAACCACACGAATAACTCCTAAAATAAATCCACTACTACCCGAAACTCATCAGAAGCCTCTACAACCATCTTCGAACACTATTCCCTTCAAAAATCCACAAATACTTCTTAATAACAACTTTTGATCTACAAAAACCATTATTGACTATTTAGACAAGGACACCAGTTGTAAGGAGCAAGAAACTACTCGTATCTACTTAATAACAATCAATAATCTAATTACAGTGGTGGAATGAAAGTAACCAGAGAATCAACAAGAAACGTAATGTTTGATGGACAAAAATAAGTTAAATCAATGTAACATGATCAAGTAAATAGGATTTTTTGTACGTCAATCAAAATTATGCAACTACAGATTGGTGTATAAGAGTATTTACGAAAGCATTACTAAATACATGGAAAGGAACTAGTTATACTAAAACATTAAACAACTATAGTTCTATTGTTTGAACGCACTTCTAAACCAAGTAATCAAATATGATTATAATTATCATCAGAATCGCAACAATAAATGACAAATTGAACATAGAATGATTAGTGTGATTCGAAACCAAAACCAAACATATAACCACACGAATAACGCCTAAAAGCAATCCAGTACTATCCGAAACTCATCAGAAACCACTATAACCATCTTCGAACACTCTTCTCTCAAAATCCACAAATCCATCTTAATAACAACTGTTGATCTACAGAAACCATTATTCACCATTAAGACAAGAAAACCAGTTGTAAGGACCACGAAACTACTCGTATCCACTTAATAAGAATCAATAAACAAATTACAGTGGTGGAATGAAAGTAACTAGACAAACAACAAGAAACGTAATGTTTGATGGATCAAAAATAAGTTAAATCAATGTAACATGATCAAGTAAATAAGATTTTCTTGTATGTCAATCAAAATTATGCAACTACAGATTGGTGTATAAGAGTATTTACGAAAGCATTACTAAATACATGGGAAAGGAACTAGTTATACTAAAACATTAAACAACTATAGTTCTATTGTTTGAACGCACTTCTAAACCAACGTAATCAAATATGATTATAATTATCATCAGAATCGCAAAAATAAATGACAAATAGAACATAGAATGATTAGTGTGATTCGAAACCAAAACCAAACATATAACCACACGAGTAACTCCTAAAATCAATCCATTACTACCCGAAACTCAACAGAAACCTCTACAACCATCTTCGAACACTCTTCCCTCAAAAATCCACAAATACATCTTAATAACAACTTTTGATCTACAAAAACCATTATTGACCATTAAGACAAGGACACCAGTTGTAAGGAGCACGTAACTACTCGTATCCACTTAATAAGAATCAATAATCAAATTACAGTGGTGGAATGAAAGTAACCAGACAAACAACAAAAAACGTAATGTTTGGTGGATTAAAAAGAAGTTAAATCAATGTAATATGATCAAGTAAATAGGATTTTCTTGTACGTCAATCAAAATTATGCAACTACAGATTGGTGTATAAGAGTATTTACGATAGCTTTACTAAATACATGGAAAAGAAACTAGTTATACTAAAACATTAAACAACTATAGTTCTATTGTTTGAACGCACTTCTAAACCAATGTAATCAAATATGATTATAATTTTCATCAGAATCGCAACAATAAATGACAAATAGAACATAAAATGATTAGTGTGATTCGAAACCAAAACCAAAACATATAACCACACGAATAACTCCTAAAATCAATCCACTACTACTCGAAACTCATCAGAAACCACTACAACCATCTTCGAACACTCTTCTCTCAAAAATCCACAAATCCATCTTAATAACAACTGTTGATCTACAAAAACCATTATTCACCATTAAGACAAGGACACCAGTTGTAAGGAGCACGAAACTACTCGTATCCACTTAATAAGAATCAATAATCAAATTACAGTGGTGGAATGAAAGTAACCAGACAAACAACAAGAAACGTAATGTTTGATGGATCAAAAATAAGTTAAATCAATGTAACATGATCAAGTAAATAAGATTTTCTTGTATGTCAATCAAAATTATGCAACTATAGTTTGGTGTATAAGAGTATTTACGAAAGCATTACTAAATACATGGGAAACGAACTAGTTATACTAAAACATTAAACAACTATAGTTCTATTGTTTGAACGCACTTCTAAACCAACGTAATCAATTAAGATTATAATATCATCAGAATCGCAAAAATAAATGAAAAATAGAACATAGAATGATTATTGTGATTCGAAACCAAAACCAAGCATATAACCACACGAATAACTCCTAAAATCAATCCATTACTACCCGAAACTCAACAGAAACCTCTACAACCATCTTCGAACACTCTTCCCTCAAAAATCCACAAATACATCTTAATAACAACTTTTGATCTACAAAAACCATTATTGACCATTAAGACAAGGACACCAGTTGTAAGGAGCACGTAACTACTCGTATCCACTTAATAAGAATCAATAATCAAATTACAGTGGTGGAATGAAAGTAACCAGACAAACAACAAAAAACGTAATGTTTGGTGGATTAAAAAGAAGTTAAATCAATGTAATATGATCAAGTAAATAGGATTTTCTTGTACGTCAATCAAAATTATGCAACTACAGATTGGTGTATAAGAGTATTTACGATAGCTTTACTAAATACATGGAAAAGGAACTAGTTATACTAAAACATTAAACAACTATAGTTCTATTGTTTGAACGCACTTTTAAACCAATGTAATCAAATATGATTATAATTTTCTTCAGAATCGCAACAATAAATGACAAATAGAACATAAAATGATTAGTGTGATTCGAAACAAAAACCAAACATATAACCACACGAATAACTCCTAAAACCAATCCACTACTACTCGAAACTCATCAGAAACCGCTACAACCATCTTCGAACACTCTTCTCTCAAAAATCCACAAATCCATCTTAATAACAACTGTTGATCTACAAAAACCATTATTCACCATTAAGACAAGGACACCAGTTGTAAGGAGCACGAAACTACTCGTATCCACTTAATAAGAATCAATAATCAAATTATAGTGGTGGAAAGAAAGTAACCAGATAAACAACAAGAAACGTAATGCTTGATGGATCAAAAATAAGTTAAATCAATGTAATATGATCAAGTAAAAAGGATTTTCTTGTACGTCAATCAAAATTATGCAACTACAGATTTGTGTATAAAAGTATTTACGAAAGCATTACTAAATACATGGGAATAGAACTAGTTATACTAAAACATTAAACAACTATAGTTCTATTGTTTGAACGCACTTCTAAACCAATGTAATCAAATATTATTATAATTTTCATCAGAATCGCAACAATAAATAACAAATAGAACATAAAATGATTAGTGTGATTCGAAATCAAAACCAAGCATATAACCACACGAATAACTCCTAAAATCAATCCACTACTACTCGAAACTCATCAGAAACCACTATAACCATCTTCGAACACTCTTCTCCCAAAAATCCACAAATCCATCTTAATAACAACTGTTGATCTACAAAAACCATTATTCACCATTAAGACAAGAAAACTAGTTGTAAGGAGCACGAAACTACTCGTATCCACTTAATAAGAATCAATAATCAAATTACAGTGGTGGAATGAAAGTAACTAGACAAGCAACAAGAAACGTAATGTTTGATGGATCTAAAATAAGTTAAATCAATGTAACATGATCAAGTAAATAGGATTTTCTTGTATGTCAATCAAAATTATGCAACTACAGTTTGGTGTATAAGAGTATTTACGAAAGCATTACTAAATACATGGGAAACGAACTAGTTATACTAAAACATTAAACAACTATAGTTCTATTGTTTGAACGCACTTCCAAACCAACGTAATCAAATATGATTATAATTATCATCAGAATCGCAAAAATAAATGACAAATAGAACATAGAATGATTAGTGTGATTCGAAACCGAAACCAAACATAAAACCACACGAATAACTCCTAAAATCAATCCACTACTACCTGAAACTTATCAGAAGCCTCTACAACCATCTTCGAACACTCTTCCCTCAAAAATCCACAAATACATCTTAATAACAACTTTTGATCTACAAAAACCATTATTGACCGTTAAGACAAGGACACCAGTTGTAAGGAGCACGAAACTACTCGTATCCACTTAATAAGAATCAATAATCCAATTACAGTGGTGGAATGAAAGTAACGAGAGAATCAACAAGAAACGTAATGTTTCATCGAACAAAAATAAGTTAAATCAATGTAACATGATCAAGTAAATAGGATCTTTTTGTACATCAATAAAAATTATGCAACTACAGGTTGGTGTATAAGAGTATTTACGAAAGCATTACTAAATACATGAGAAAGGAACTAGTTATACTAAAACATTAAACAACTATAGTTCTATTGTTTGAACGCACTTCTAAATCAGTATAGTCAAATATGATTATAATTATCATCAGAATCGCAACAATAAATGACAAATAGAACATAGAATGATTAGTGTGATTCGAAACCAAAACCAAACATATAACCACACGAATAACGCCTAAAAGCAATCCACTACTATCCGAAACTCATCAGAAACCACTATAACCATCTTCGAACACTCTTCTCTCAAAAATCCACAAATCCATCTTAATAACAACTGTTGATCTACAAAAACCATTATTCACCATTAAGACAAGGAAACCAGTTGTAAGGACACGAAACTACTCGTATCCACTTAATAAGAATCAATAATCAAATTACAGTGGTGGAATGAAAGTAACCAGACAAACAACAAGAAACGTAATGTTTGATGGATCAAAAATAAGTTAAATCAATGTAACATGATCAAGTAAATAGATTTTCTTGTATGTCAATCAAAATTATGCAACTACAGATTGGTGTATAAGAGTATTTACGAAAGCATTACTAAATACATGGAAAGGAACTAGTTATACTAAAACATTAAACAACTTTGTTTGAACGCACTTCTAAACCAATGTAATCAAATATGATTATAATTATCATCAGAATCGCAACAATAAATGACAAATAGAACATAGAATGATTTGTGATTCGAAACCAAAACCAAACATATAACCACACGAATAACTCCTAAAATCAATCCACTACTACCGAAACTCATCAGAAACTATAACCATCTTCGAACACTCTTCCCTCAAAAATCCACAAATACATCTTAATAACAACTTTTGATCTACAAAAACCATTATTGACCATTAAGACAAGGACACCAGTTGTAAGGAGCACGAAACTACTCGTATCCACTTAATAAGAATCAATAATCCAATTACAGTGGTGGAATGAAAGTAACCAGAGAATCAACAAGAAACGTAATGTTTGATCGAACAAAAATAAGTTAAATCAATGTAACATGATCAAGTAAATAGGATCTTCTTGTACATCAATCAAAATTATGCAACTACAGATTGGTGTATAAGAGTATTTACGAAAGCATTACTAAATACATGAGAAAGGAACTAGTTATACTAAAACATTAAACAACTATAGTTCTATTGTTTGAACGCACTTCTAAATCAATGTAGTCAAATATGATTATAATTATCATCAGAATCGCAACAATAAATGACAAATAGAACATAGAATGATTAGTCTGATTCGAAACCAAAACCAAACATATAACCACACGAATAACGCCTAAAATCAATCCACTACTATCCGAAACTCATCAGAAACCACTATAACCATCTTCGAACACTCTTCTCTCAAAAATCCACAAATCCATCTTAATAACAACTGTTGATCTACAAAAACCATTATTCACCATTAAGACAAGGAAACCAGTTGTAAGGACCACGAAACTACTCGTATCCACTTAATAAGAATCAATAATCAAATTACAGTGGTGGAATGAAAGTAACCAGACAAACAACAAGAAACGTAATGTTTGATGGATCAAAAATAAGTTAAATCAATGTAACATGATCAAGTAAATAAGATTTTCTTGTATGTCAATCAAAATTATGCAACTACAGATTGGTGTATAAGAGTATTTACGAAAGCATTACTAAATACATGGGAAAGGAACTAGTTATACTAAAACATTAAACAACTATAGTTCTATTGTTTGAACGCACTTCTAAACCAACGTAATCAAATATGATTATAATTATCATCAGAATCGCAAAAATAAATGACAAATAGAACATAGAATGATTAGTGTGATTCGAAACCAAAACCAAGCATATAACCACACGAATAACTCCTAAAATCAATCCATTACTAGCCGAAACTCATCAGAAACCTCTACAACCATCTTCGAACACTCTTCCCTCAAAAATCCACAAATACATCTTAATAACAACTTTTGATCTACAAAAACCATTATTGACCATTAAGACAAGGACACCAGTTGTAAGGAGCACGAAACTACTCGTATCCACTTAATAAGAATCAATAATCCAATTACAGTGGTGGAATGAAAGTAACCAGAGAATCAACAAGAAACGTAATGTTTGATCGAACAAAAATAAGTTAAATCAATGTAACATGATCAATTAAATAGGATCTTCTTGTACATCAATCAAAATTATGCAACTACAGATTGGTGTATAAGAGTATTTACGAAAGCATTACTAAATACATGAGAAAGGAACTAGTTATACTAAAACATTAAACAACTATAGTTCTATTGTTTGAACGCACTTCTAAATCAATGTAGTCAAATATGATTATAATTATCATCAGAATCGCAACAATAAATGACAAATAGAACATAGAATGATTAGTGTGATTCGAAACCAAAACCAAACATATAACCACACGAATAACTCCTAAAATCAATCCATTACTACCCGAAACTCATCAGAAACCTCTACAACCATCTTCGAACACTCTTCCCTCAAAAATCCACAAATACATCTTAATAACAACTTTTGATCTACAAAAACCATTATTGACCATTAAGACAAGGACACCAGTTGTAAGGAGCACGAAACTACTCGTATCCACTTAATAAGAATCAATAATCAAATTACAGTGGTGGAATGAAAGTAACCAGACAAACAACAAGAAACGTAATGTTTGATGGATCAAAAATAAGTTAAATCAATGTACATGATCAAGTAAATAGGATTTTCTTGTACGTCAATCAAAATTATGCAACTACAGATTGGTGTATAAGAGTATTTACGAAAGCATTACTAAATACATGGGAAAGGAACTAGTTATACTAAAACATTAAACAACTATAGTTCTATTGTTTGAACGCACTTCTAAACCAATGTTGTCAAATATGATTATGATTATCATCAGAATCGCAACAATAAATGACAAATAGAACATAGAATGATTAGTCTGATTCGAAACCAAAACCAAACATATAACCACACGAATAACACCTAAAATCAATCCTCTACTATCCGAAACTCATCAGAAACCACTATAACCATCTTCGAAAACACTTCTCTCAAAAATCCACAAATCCATGTTAATAACAACTGTTGATCTACAAAAACCATTATTCACTATTAAGACAAGGAAACCAGTTGTAAGGACCACGAAACTACTCGTATCCACTTAATAAGAATCAATAATCAAATTACAGTGGTGGAATGAAAGTAACCAGACAAACAACAAGAAACGTAATGTTTGATGGATAAAAAATAAGTTAAATCAATGTAACATGATCAAGTAAACAAGATTTTCTTGTATGTCAATCAAAATTATGCAACTACAGATTGGTGTATAAGAGTATTTACGAAAGCATTACTAAATACATGGAAAGGAACTAGTTATACTAAAACATTAAACAAGTATAGTTCTATTGTTTGAACGCACTTCTAAACCAACATAATCAAATATGATTATACTTATCATCAGAATCGTAAAAATAAATGGCAAATAGAACATAGAATGATTAGTGTGATTCGAAACCAAAACCAAGCATATAACCACACGAATAACTCCTAAAATCAATCCACTACTAGCCGAAACTCATTAGAAACCTCTACAACCATCTTCGAACACTCTTCCCTCAAAAATCCACAAATACATCTTAATAACAACTTTTGATCTACAAAAACCATTATTGACCATTAAGACAAGGACACTAGTTGTAAGGAGCACGAAACTACTCGTATCCACTCAATAAGAATCAATAATCCAATTACAGTGGTGGAATTAAAGGAACCAGACAAACAACAAGAAACGTAATGTTTGATGGATCAAAAATAAGTTAAATCAATGTAACATGATCAAGTAAATAAGATTTTCTTGTATGTCAATCAAAATTATGCAACTACAGTTTGGTATATAAGAGTATTTACGAAAGCGTTACTAAATACATTGAAACGATCTAGTTATACTAAAACATTAAACAACTATAGTTCTATTGTTTGAACGCACTTCTAAATCAATGTAGTCAAATATGATTATAATTATCATCAGAATCGCAACAATAAATGACAAATAGAACATAGAATGATTAGTCTGATTCGAAACCAAAACCAAACATATAACCACACGAATAACGCCTAAAATCAATCCACTACTATCCGAAACTCATCAGAAACCACTATAACCATCTTCGAACACTCTTCTCTCAAAAATCCACAAATCCATCTTAATAACAACTGTTGATCTACAAAAACCATTATTCACCATTAAGACAAGGAAACCAGTTGTAAGGACCACGAAACTACTCGTATCCACTTAATAAGAATCAATAATCAAATTACAGTGGTGGAATGAAAGTAACCAGACAAACAACAAGAAACGTAATGTTTGATGGATCAAAAATAAGTTAAATCAATGTAACATGATCAAGTAAACAAGATTTTCTTGTATGTCAATCAAAATTAAGCAACTACAGATTGGTGTATAAGAGTATTTACGAAAGCATTACTAAATACATCGGAAAGAAATAGTTATACTAAAACATTAAACAAGTATAGTTTTATTGTTTGAACGCACTTCTAAACCAACGTAATTAAATATGATTATAATTATTATCAGAATCGCAAAAATAAATGACAAATAAAACCTAGAATGATTAGTGTGATTCGAAACCAAAACCAAGCATATAACCACACGAATAACTCCTAAAATCAATCCATTACTAGCCGAAACTCATCAGAAACCTCTACAACCATCTTCGAACACTCTTCCCTCAAAAATCCACAAATACATCTTAATAACAACTTTTGATCTACAAAAACCATTATTGACCATTAAGACAAGGACACTAGTTGTAAGGAGCACGAAACTACTCGTATCCACTTAATAAGAACCAATAATCAAATTACAGTGGTGGAATGAAAGTAACAGACAAACAACAAGAAACGTAATGTTTGATGGATCAAAAATAAGTTAAATCAATGTAACATGATCAAGTAAATAAGATTTTCTTGTATGTCAATCAAAATTATGCAACTACAGATTGGTGTATAAGAGTATTTACGAAAGCATTACTAAATACATGGAAAGGAACTAGTTATACTAAAACATTAAACAACTATAGTTCTATTGTTTGAACGCACTTCTAAACCAATGTAATCAAATATGATTATAATTATCATCAGAATCGCAACAATAAATGACAAATAGAACATAGAATGATTAGTGATTCGAAACCAAAACCAAACATATAACCACACGAATAACTCCTAAAATCAATCCACTACTACCCGAAACTCATCAGAAACACTATAACCATCTTCGAAACTCTTCTCTCAAAAATCCACAAATCCATCTTAATAACAACTGTTGATCTACAAAAACCATTATTCACCATTAAGACAAGGACACCAGTTGTAAGGAGCACGAAACTACTCGTATCCACTTAATAAGAATCAATAATCAAATTACAGTGGTGGAATGAAAGTAACCAGACAAACAACAAGAAACGTAATGTTTGATGGATCAAAAATAAGTTAAATCAATGTAACATGATCAAGTAAATAAGATTTTCTTGTATGTCAATCAAAATTATGCAACTACAGTTTGGTGTATAAGAGTATTTACGAAAGCATTACTAAATACATGGAAAGAACTAGTTATACTAAAACATTAAACAACTATAGTTCTATTGTTTGAACGCACTTCTAAACCAACGTAATCAAATATGATTATAATTATCATCAGAATCGCAAAAATAAATGACAAATAGAACATAGAATGATTAGTGTGATTCGAAACCAAAACCAAACATATAACCACACGAATAACTCCTAAAATCAATCCATTACTACCCGAAACTCAACAGAAACCTCTACAACCATCTTCGAACACTCTTCCCTCAAAATCCACAAATACATCTTAATAACAACTTTGATCTACAAAAACCATTATTGACCATTAAGACAAGGACACCAGTTGTAAGGAGCACGAAACTACTCGTATCCACTTAATAAGAATCAATAATCAAATTACAGTGGTGGAATGAAAGTAACCAGAAAACAACAAGAAACGTAATGTTTGATGGATCAAAAATAAGTTAAATCAATGTAACATGATCAAGTAAATAGGATTTTCTTGTACGTCAATCAAAATTATGAAACTACAGATTGGTGTACAAGAGTATTTACGATAGCTTTACTAAATACATGGAAAAGAAACTAGTTATACTAAAACATTAAACAACTATAGTTCTATTGTTTGAACGCACTTCTAAACCAATGTAATCAAATATGATTATAATTTTCATCAGAATCGCAACAATAAATGACAAATAGAACATAAAATGATTAGTGTGATTCGAAACCAAAACCAAACATATAACCACACGAATAACTCCTAAAATCAATCCGCTACTACTCGAAACTCATCAGAAACCACTATAACCATCTTCGAACACTCTTCTCTCAAAAATCCACAAATCCATCTTAATAACAACTGTTGATCTACAAAAACCATTATTCACCATTAAGACAAGGACACTAGTTGTAAGGACCACGAAACTACTCGTATCCACTTAATAAGAATCAATAATCAAATTACAGTGGTGGAATGAAAGTAACCAGACAAACAACACGAAACGTAATGTTTGATGGATCAAAAATAAGTTAAATCAATGTAACATGATCAAGTAAATAAGATTTTCTTGTATGTCAATCAAAATTATGCAACTACAGATTGGTGTATAAGAGTATTTACGAAAGCATTACTAAATACATGGGAAAGGAACTAGTTATACTAAAACATTAAACAACTATAGTTCTATTGTTTGAACGCACTTCTAAACCAACGTAATCAAATATGATTATAATTATCATCAGAATCGCAAAAATAAATGACAAATAGAACATAGAATGATTAGTGTGATTCGAAACCAAAACCAAACATATAACCACACGAATAACTCCTAAAATCAATCCATTACTAGCCGAAACTCATCAGAAACCTCTACAACCATCTTTGAACACTCTTCCCTCAAAAATCCACAAATACATCTTAATAACAACTGTTGATCTGCGAAAACCATTATTCACCATTAAGACAAGGAAACCAGTTGTAAGGACCATGAAACTACTCGTATCCACTTAATAAGAATCAATAATCAAATTACAGTGGTGGAATGAAAGTAACCAGACAAACAACAAAAAACGTAATGTTTGGTGGATTAAAAAGAAGTTAAATCAATGTAATATGATCAAGTAAATAGGATTTTCTTGTACGTCAATCAAAATTATGCAACTACAGATTTGTGTATAAGAGTATTTACGAAAGCATTACTAAATACATGGGAACGGAACTAGTTATACTAAAACATTAAACAACTATAGTTCTATTGTTTGAACGCACTTCTAAACCAATGTAATCAAATATGATTATAATTTTCATCAGAATCGCAACAATAAATGACAAATAGAACATAAAATGATTAGTGTGATTCGAAACCAAAACCAAACATATAACCACACGAATAACTCCTAAAATCAATCCACTACTACTCGAAACTCATCAGAAACCACTATAACCATCTTCGAACACTCTTCTCTCAAAAATCCACAAATCCATCTTAATAACAACTGTTGATCTACAAAAACCATTATTCACCATTAAGACAAGGACACCAGTTGTAAGGAGCACGAAACTACTCGTATCCACTTAATAAGAATCAATAATCAAATTACAGTGGTGGAATGAAAGTAACCAGACAAACAACAAGAAACGTAATGTTTGATGGATCAAAAATAAGTTAAATCAATGTAACATGATCAAGTAAATAAGATTTTCTTGTATGTCAATCAAAATTATGCAACTACAGATTGGTGTATAAGAGTATTTACGAAAGCATTACTAAATACATGGGAAAGGAACTAGTTATACTAAAACATTAAACAACTATAGTTCTATTGTTTGAACGCACTTCTAAACCAACGTAATCAAATATGATTATAATATCATCAGAATCGCAAAATAAATGACAAATAGAACATAGAATGATTAGTGTGATTCGAAACCAAAACCAAACATATAACCACACGAATAACTCCTAAAATCAATCCACTACTACCCGAAACTCATCAGAAACCTCTAAACCATCTTCGAACACTCTTCTCCAAAAATCCACAAATACATCTTAATAACAACTTTTGATCTACAAAACCATTATTGACCATTAAGACAAGGACCAGTTGTAAGGAGCACGAAACTACTCGTATCCACTTAATAAGAATCAATAATCAAATTACAGTGGTGGAATGAAAGTAACCAGACAAACAACAAGAAACGTAATGTTTGATGGATCAAAAATAAGTTAAATCAATGTAACATGATCAAGTAAATAGATTTTCTTGTAGTCAATCAAAATTATGCAACTACAGATTGGTGTATAAGAGTATTTACGAAGCATTACTAAATACATGGGAAAGGAACTAGTTATACTAAAACATTAAACAACTATAGTTCTATTGTTTGAACGCACTTCTAAACCAACGTAATCAAATATGATTATAATTATCATCAGAATCGCAACAATAAATGACAAATAGAACATACAATTATTAGTCTTATTCGAAACCAAAACCAAACATATAACCACACGAATAACGCCTAAAATCAATCCACTACTACTCGAAACTCATCAGAAACCACTATAACCATCTTCGAACACTCTTCTCTCAAAAATCCACAAATCCATCTTAATAACAACTGTTGATCTACAAAAACCATTATTCACCATTAAGACAAGGACACTAGTTGTAAGGACCATGAAACTACTCGTATCCACTTAATAAGAATCAATAATCAAATTACAGTGGTGGAATGAAAGTAACCAGACAAACAACACGAAACGTAATGTTTGATGATTCAAAAATAAGTTAAATCAATGTAACATGATCAAGTAAATAAGATTTTCTTGTATGTCAATCAAAATTATGCAACTACAGATTGGTGTATAAGAGTATTTACGAAAGCATTACTAAATACATGGAAAAGGAACTAGTTATTCTAAAACATTAAACAACTATAGTTCTATTGTTTGAACGCACTTCTAAACCAACGTAATCAAATATGATTATAATTATCATCAGAATCGCAAGAATAAATGACAAATAGAACGTAGAATGATTAGGGTGATTCGAAACCAAAACCAAACATATAACCACACGAATAACTCTTAAAATCAATCCACTACTACCCGAAACTCATCAGAAGCCTCTACAACCATCTTCGAACACTCTTCTCTCAAAAATCCACAAATCCATCTTAATAACAACTGTTAATCTACAAAAACCATTATTCACCATTAAGACACGGACACCAGTTGTAAGAAGCATGAAACTACTCGTATCCACTTAATAAGAATCAATAATCAAATTACAGTGGCGGAATGAAAATAACCAGACAAACAACAAGAAACGTAATGTTTGATGGATCAAAAATAAGTTAAATCAATGTAACATGATCAAGTAAATAAGATTTTCTTGTATGTCAATCAAAATTATGCAACTACAGATTGGTGTATAAGAGTATTTACGAAAGCATTACTAAATACATGGGAAAGAACTAGTTATACTAAAACATTAAACAACTATAGTTCTATTGTTTAAACGCACTTCTAAACCAACGTAATCAAATATGATTATAATTATCATCAGAATCGCAAGAATAAATGACAAATAGAACATAGAATGATTAGGGTGATTCGAAACCAAAACCAAACATATAACCACACGAATAACTCCTAAAATCAATCCATTACTACCGAAACTCATCAGAAACCTCTACAACCATCTTCGAACACTCCTCTCCCAAAAATCCACAAATACATCTTAATAACAACTTTTGATCTGCAAAAGCATTATTGACCATTAAGACAAGGACACCAGTTGTAAGGAGCACGAAACTACTCGTATCCACTTAATAAGAATCAATAATCCAATTACAGTGGTGGAATGAAAGTAACCAGACAAACAACAAGAAACGTAATGTTTGATGGATCAAAAATAAGTTAAATCAATGTAACATGATCAAGTAAATAAGATTTTCTTGTATGTCAATCAAAATTATGCAACTACAGATTGGTGTATAAGAGTATTACGAAAGCATTACTAAATACATGGAAAAGAACTAGTTATACTAAAACATTAAACAACTATAGTTCTATTGTTTGAACGCACTTCTAAACAATGTAATCAAATATGATTATAATTATCATCAGAATCGCAACAATAAATGACAAATAGAACATAGAATGATTAGTGTGATTCGAAACCAAAACCAAACATATAACCACACGAATAACTCCTAAAATCAATCCATACTACTCGAAACTCATCAGAAACCCTATAACCATCTTCGAACACTCTTCTCTCAAAAATCCACAAATCCATCTTAATAACAACTGTTGATTTACAAAAACCATTATTCACCATTAAGACAAGGACATCAGTTGTATGGAGCACGAAACTACTCGTATCCACTTAATAAGAATCAATAATCAAATTACAGTGGTGGAATGAAAGTAACCAGACAAACAACAAGAAACGTAATGTTTGATGGATCAAAAATAAGTTAAATCAATGTAACATGATCAAGTAAATAAGATTTTCTTGTATGTCAATCAAAATTATGCAACTACAGATTGGTGTATAAGAGTATTTACGAAAGCATTACTAAATACATGGGAAACGAACCAGTTATACTAAAACATTAAACAAGTATAGTTCTATTGTTTGAACGCACTTCTAAACCAACGTAATCAAATATGATTATAATTATCATCAGAATCGCAAGAATAAATGACAAATAGAACATAGAATGATTAGGGTGATTCGAAACCAAAACCAAACATATAACCACACGAATAACTCTTAAAATCAATCCACTACTAACCAAAACTCATCAGAAGACTCTATAACCATCTTCGAACACTCTTCCCTCTGAAGTCCACGAATCCATCTTAATAACAACTGTTGATCTACAAAAACCATTATCGACCATTAAGGCAAGGACACTAGTTGTAAGGACCACGAAACTACTCGTATCCACTTAATAAGATCAATAATCAAATTACAGTGGTGGAATGAAAGTAACCAGAGGAACAACAAGAAACGTAATGTTTGATGGATCAAAAATAAGTTAAATCAATGTAACATGATCAAGTAAATAAGATTTTCTTGTATGTCAATCAAAATTATGCAACTACAGATTGGTGTATAAGAGTATTTATGAAAGCATTACTAAATACATGGGAAACGAACCAGTTATACTAAAACATTAAACAACTATAGTTCTATTGTTTGAACGCACTTCTAAATCAATGTAGTCAAATATGATTATAATTATTATCAGAATCGCAACAATAAATGACAAATAGAACATAGAATGATTAGTCTGATTCGAAACCAAAACCAAACTTATAACCACACGAATAACGCCTAAAATCAATCCACTACTACCCGAAACTCATCAGAAACCACTATAACCATCTTCGAACACTCTTCTCTCAAAAATCCACAAATCCATCTTAATAACAACTGTGATCTACAAAAACCATTATTCACCATTAAGACAAGGACACCATTTGTAAGGAGCACGAAACTACTCGTATCCACTTAATAAGAATCAATAATCAAATTACAGTGGTGGAATGAAAGTAACCAGACAAACAACAAGAAACGTAATGTTTGATGGATCAAAAATAAGTTAAATCAATGTAACATGATCAAGTAAATAAGATTTTCTTGTATGTCAATCAAAATTATGCAACTACAGATTGGTGTATAAGAGTATTTACGAAAGCATTACTAAATACATGGGAAAGGAACTAGTTATACTAAAACATTAAACAACTATAGTTCTATTGTTTGAACGCACTTCTAAACCAACGTAATCAAATATGATTATAATTTTCATCAGAATCGCAACAATAAATGACAAATAGAACATAAAATGATTAGTGTGATTCGAAACCAAAACCAAGTATATAACCACACGAATAACTCCTAAAATCAATCCATACTACCCGAAACTCATCAGAAACCCTATAACCATCTTCGAACACTCTTCTCTCAAAAATCCACAAATCATCTTAATAACAACTTTGATCTACAAAAACCATTATTGACCATTAAGACAAGGACACCAGTTGTAAGAAGCACGAAACTACTCGTATCCACTTAATAAGAATCAATAATCAAATTACAGTGGTGGAATGAAAGTAACCAGACAAACAACAAGAAACGTAATGTTTGATGGATCAAAAATAAGTTAAATCAATGTAACATGATCAAGTAAATAAGATTTTCTTGTATGTCAATCAAAATTATGCAACTACAGATTGGTGTATAAGAGTATTTACGAAAGCATTACTAAATACATGGGAACGGAAGTAGTTATATTAAAACATTAAACAACTATAGTTCTATTGTTTGAACGCACTTCTAAACCAACGTAATCAAATATGATTATAATTATCATCAGAATCGCAAGAATAAATGACAAATAGAACATAGAATGATTAGGGTGATTCGAAACCAAAACCAAACATATAACCACACGAATAACTCCTAAAATCAATCCACTACTACCCGAAACTCATCAGAAGTCTCTACAACCATCTTCAAACACTCCTCTCCCAAAAATCCACAAATACATCTTAATAACAACTTTTGATCTGCAAAAGCATTATTGACCATTAAGACAAGGACACCAGTTGTAAGGAGCACGAAACTACTCGTATCCACTTAATAAGAATCAATAATCCAATTACAGTGGTGGAATGAAAGTAACCAGACAAACAACAAGAAACGTAATGTTTGATGGATCAAAAATAAGTTAAATCAATGTAACATGATCAAGTAAATAAGATTTTCTTGTATGTCAATCAAAATTATGCAACTACAGTTTGGTGTATAAGAGTATTTACGAAAGCATTACAAAATACATAGGAAACGAACTAGTTATACTAAAACATTAAACAACTATAGTTCTATTGTTTGAACGCACTTCTATACCAACGTAATCAAATATGATTATAATTATTATCAGAATCGCAAAAATAAATGACAAATAGAACATAGAATGATTAGTGTGATTCAAAACCAAAACCAAACATATAACCACACGAATAACTCCTAAAATCAATCCATTACTACCCGGAACTAATCAGAAGCCTCTACCACCATCTTCGAACACTCTTCTCTCAAAAATCCACAAATACATCTTAATAACAAATTTTGACCTACAAAAGCCATTATTGACCATTAAGACAAGGACACCGGTTGTAAAGAGCACGTAACTACTCGTGTGCACTTAATAAGAATCAATAATCAAATTACAGTGGTGGAATGAAAGTAACCAGACAAACAACAAAAAACGTAATGTTGGTGGATTAAAAAGAAGTTAAATCAATGTAATATGATCAAGTAATACGATTTTCTTGTACGTCAATCAAAATTATGCAACTACAGATTTGTGTATAAGAGTATTTACGAAAGCATTACTAAATACATAGAAAAGGAACTAGTTTTACTAAAACATTAAACAACTATAGTTCTATTGTTTGAACGCACTTCTAAACCAAGGTAATCAAATATGATTATAATTTTCATCAGAATCGTAACAATAAATGACAAATAGAACATAAAATGATTAGTGTGATTTAAAACCAAAACCAAACATATAACCACCCGAATAACTCCTAAAATCAATCAATACTACCCGGAACTCATCAGAAGCCTCTACAACCATCTTCGAACACTCTTCCCTCAAAAATCCATAAATACATCTTAATAACAACTTTTGATCTACAAAAGCCATTATTGACCATTAAGACAAAGACACGAGCACGTAACTACTCGTATCCACTTAATAAGAATCAATAATCAAATTACTGTGGTGGAATGAAAGTAACCAGACAAACAACAAAAACGTAATGTTTGATGGATAAAAATAAGTTAAATCAATGTAACATGATCAAGTAAATAGGATTTTCTTGTACGTCAATCAAAATTATGCAACTACAGATTGGTGTATAAGAGTATTTACGAAAGCATTACTAAATACATGGAAAAGGAACTAGTTATACTAAAACATTAAACAACTATAGTTCTATTGTTTGAACGCACTTCTAAACATGTAATCAAATATGATATAATTTCATCAGAATCGCAACAATAAATGACAAATAGAACATAGAATGATTAGTGTGATTCGAAACCAAAACCAAACATATAACACACGAATAACTCCTAAAATCAATCCATACTATCCGAAACTCATCAGAAACCACTATAACCATCTTCGAACACTCTTCCCTCAAAAATCCACAAATCCATCTTAATAACAATGTGATCTACAAAAACCATTATTCACCATTAAGACAAGAAACCAGTTGTAAGGAGCACGAAACTACTCGTATCCACTTAATAAGAATCAATAATCAAATTACAGTGGTGGGAAAGAAAGTAACCAGACAAACAACAAGAAACGTAATGTTTGATGGATCAAAAATAAGTTAAATCAATGTAACATGATCAAGTAAATAGGATTTCTTGTACGTCAATCAAAATTATGCAACTACAGATTGGTGTATAAGAGTATTTACGAAAGCTTACTAAATACATGGGAAAGGAACTAGTTATACTAAAACATTAAACAACTATAGTTCTATTGTTTGAACGCACTTCTAAACCAAGTAATCAAATATGATTATAATTTCATCAGAATCGCAACAATAAATGACAAATAGAACATAGAATGATTAGTGTGATTCGAAACCAAAACCAAACATATAACCACACGAATAACTCCTAAAATCAATCCACTACTACCGAAACTCATCAGAAACCACTAAACCATCTTCGAACACTCTTCCCTCAAAAATCCACAAATCCATCTTATAACAACTGTTGATCTACAAAAACCATTATTCCATTAAGACAAGGACACCAGTTGTAAGGAGCACGAAACTACTCGTATCCACTTAATAAGAATCAATAATCAAATTACAGTGGTGGAATGAAAGTAACCAGACAAACAACAAGAAACGTAATGTTTGATGGATCAAAAATAAGTTAAATCAATGTAACATGATCAAGTAAATAAGATTTTCTTGTATGTCAATCAAAATTATGCAACTACAGTTTGGTGTATAAGAGTATTTACGAAAGCATTACTAAATACATGGAAAGGAACTAGTTATACTAAAAATTTAAAACTATAGTTCTATTGTTTGAACGCACTTCTAAACCAACGTAATCAAATATGATTATAATTATCATCAGAATCGCAACAATAAATGACAAATAGAACATAGAATGATTAGTGTGATTCGAAACAAAACCAAACATATAACCACACGAATAACTCCTAAAATCAATCCATTACTACCGAAACTCATCAGAAACCTCTACAACCATCTTCGAACACTCTTCCCTCAAAATCCACAAATACATCTTAATACAACTTTTGATCTACAAAAACCATTATTGACCATTAAGACAAGGACAACAGTTGTAAGGAGCACGTAACTACTCGTATCCACTTAATAAGAATCAATAATCAAATTACAGTGGTGGAATGAAAGTAACAGACAAACAACAAAAAACGTAATGTTTGATGGATTAAAAAGAAGTTAAATCAATGTAAATGATCAAGTAAATAGGATTTTCTTGTACGTCAATCAAAATTATGCAACTACAGATTGGTGTATAGAGTATTTACGAAAGCATTACTAAATACATGGGAAAGGAACTAGTTATACTAAAACATTAAACAACTATAGTTCTATTGTTTGAACGCACTTCTAAACCAATGTAATCAAATATGATTATAATTATCATCAGAATCGCAACAATAAATGACAAATAGAACATAGAATGATTAGTGTGATTCGAAACCAAAACCAACATATAACCACACGAATAACTCCTAAAATCAATCCACTACTACCCGAAACTCATCAGAAACCACTATAACCATCTTCGAACACTCTTCCTCAAAAATCCACAAATACATCTTAATAACAACTGTTGATCTACAAAAACCATTATTGACCATTAAGACAAGGACACAGTTGTAAGGAGCACGAAACTACTCGTATCCACTTAATAAGAATCAATAATCAATTACAGTGGTGGAATGAAAGTAACCAGACAAACAACAAGAAAGTAATGTTTGATGGATCAAAATAAGTTAAATCAATGTAACATGATCAAGTAAATAGGATTTTCTTGTACGTCAATCAAAATTATGCAACTACAGATTGGTGTATAAGAGTATTTACGAAAGCTTACTAAATACATGGAAAGGAACTAGTTATACTAAAACATTAAACAACTATAGTTCTATTGTTTGAACGCACTTCTAAACCAATGTAATCAAATATGATTATAATTTCATCAGAATCGCAACAATAAATGACAAATAGAACATAGAATGATTAGTGTGATTCGAAACCAAAACCAAACATATAACCACACGAATAACTCCTAAAATCAATCCACTACTACCGAAACTCATCAGAAACCACTATAACCATCTTCGAACACTCTTTCTCAAAAATCCACAAATCCATCTTAATAACAACTTTGATCTACAAAAACCATTATTCACCATTAAGACAAGGACACAGTTGTAAGGAGCACGAAACTACTCGTATCCACTTAATAAGAATCAATAATCAAATTACAGTGGTGGAATGAAAGTAACAGAAACAACAAGAAACGTATGTTTTGATGTCAAAAATAAGTTAATCAATGTAACATGATCAAGTAAATAAGATTTTCTTGTATGTCAATCAAAATTATGCAACTACAGATTGGTGTATAAGAGTATTTACGAAGCTTTACTAAATACATGAGAAGGAACTAGTTATACTAAAACATTAAACAACTATAGTTCTATTGTTTGAACGCACTTCTAACCAACTAATCAAATATGATTATAATTATCATCAGAATCGCAACAATAAATGACAAATAGAACATAGAATGATTAGTGTGATTCGAAACCAAAACAAACATATAACCACACGAATAACTCCTAAAATCAATCCATACTACCGAAACTCATCAGAAACCTCTACAACCATCTTCGAACACTCTTCCCTCAAAATCCACAAATACATCTAATAACAACTTTGATCTACAAAAACCATTATTGACCATTAAGACAAGGACACCAGTTGTAAGGAGCACGAAACTACTCGTATCCACTTAATAAGAATCAATAATCAAATTACAGTGGTGGAATGAAAGTAACAGACAAACAACAAAAAACGTAATGTTTGATGGATTAAAAGAAGTTAAATCAATGTAACATGATCAAGTAAATAGGATTTCTTGTACGTCAATCAAAATTATGCAACTACAGATTGGTGTATAAGAGTATTTACGAAAGCATTACTAAATACATGGGAAAGAACTAGTTATACTAAAACATTAAACAACTATAGTTCTATTGTTTGAACGCACTTCTAAACCAATGTAATCAAATATGATTATAATTATCATCAGAATCGCAACAATAAATGACAAATAGAACATAGAATGATTAGTGTGATTCGAAACCAAAACCAAACATATAACCACACGAATAACTCCTAAAATCAATCCATTACTACTCGAAACTCATCAGAAACCACTATAACCATCTTCGAACACTCTCTCTCAAAAATCCACAAATCCATCTTAATAACAACTGTTGATCTACAAAAACCATTATTCACCATTAAGACAAGGACACCAGTGTAGGAGCACGAAACTACTCGTATCCACTTAATAAGAATCAATAATCAAATTACAGTGGTGGAATGAAAGTAACCAGACAAACAACAAGAAACGTAATGTTTGATGGATCAAAAATAAGTTAAATCAATGTAACATGATCAAGTAAATAAGATTTTCTTGTATGTCAATCAAAATATGCAACTACAGATTGGTGTAAGAGTATTTACGAAGCATTACTAAATACATGGAAAGGAACTAGTTATACTAAAACATTAAAAAACAACTATAGTTCTATTGTTTGAACGCACTTCTAAACCAACGTAATCAAATATGATTATAATTATCATCAGAATCGCAACAATAAATGACAAATAGAACATAGAATGATTAGTGTGATTCGAAACCAAAACCAAACATATAACCACACGAATAACTCCTAAAATCAATCCATACTACCGAAACTCATCAGAAACCTCTACAACCATCTTCGAACACTCTTCCCTCAAAAATCCACAAATACATCTTAATAACAACTTTGATCTACAAAAACCATTATTGACCATTAAGACAAGGACACAGTTGTAAGGAGCACGTAACTACTATATCCACTTAATAAGAATCAATAATCAATTACAGTGGTGGAATGAAAGTACCAGACAAACAACAAAAAACGTAATGTTTGGTGGATTAAAAAGAAGTTAAATCAATGTAATATGATCAAGTAAATAGGATTTTCTTGTACGTCAATCAAAATTATGCAACTACAGATTTGTGTATAAGAGTATTTACGAAAGGTTTACTAAATACATGGAAAAGGAACTAGTTGTACTAAAACATTAAACAACTATAGTTCTATTGTTTGAACGCACTTCTAAACCAACGTAATCAAATATGATTATAATTATCATTAGAATCGCAACAATAAATGACAAATAGAACATAGAATGATTAGTGTGATTCGAAACCAAAACCAAGCATATAACCACACGAATAACTCCTAAAATCAATCCCTTACTACCCGAAACTCATAGAAACCACTATAACCATCTTCGAACACTCTTCCCTCAAAAATCCACAAATACATCTTAATAACAATTGTTGATCTACAAAAACCATTATTCACCATTAAGACAAGGACACCATTTGTAAGGAGCACGAAACTACTCTTATCCACTAAATAAGAATCAATAATCAAATTACAGTAGTGGAATGAAAGTAACTAGACAAACAACAAGAAACGTAATGTTTGATGGATCAAAAATAAGTTAAATCAATGTAACATGATCAAGTAAATAGGATTTTCTTGTACGTCAATCAAAATTATGCAACTACAGATTGGTGTATAAGAGTATTTACGATAGCTTTACTAAATACATGGAAAAGAAACTAGTTATACTAAAACATTAAACAACTATAGTTCTATTGTTTGAACGCACTTCTAAACCAATGTAATCAAATATGATTATAATTTTCATCAGAATCGCAACAATAAATGACAAATAGAACATAAAATGATTAGTGTGATTCGAAACCAAAACCAAACATATAACCACACGAATAACTCCTAAAATCAATCCACTACTACCGAAACTCATCAGAAACCACTATAACCATCTTCGAACACTCTTCTCTCAAAAATCCACAAATCCATCTTAATAACAACTGTTGATCTACAAAACCATTATTCACCATTAAGACAAGGACACCAGTTGTAAGGAGCACGAAACTACTCGTATCCACTTAATAAGAATCAATAATCAAATTACAGTGGTGGAATGAAAGTAACCAGACAAACAACAAGAAACGTAATGTTTGATGGATCAAAAATAAGTTAAATCAATGTAACATGATCAAGTAAATAAGATTTTCTTGTATGTCAATCAAAATTATGCAACTACAGTTTGGTGTATAAGAGTATTTACGAAAGCATTAAATACATGAGAAAGGAACTAGTTATACTAAAACATTAAACAACTATAGTTCTATTGTTTGAACGCACTTCTAAACCAACTAATCAAATATGATTATAATTATCATCAGAATCGCAACAATAAATGACAAATAGAACATAGAATGATTAGTGTGATTCGAAACCAAAACCAAACATATAACCACACGAATAACTCCTAAAATCAATCCATTACTACCGAAACTCATCAGAAACCTCTACACCATCTTCGAACACTCTTCCCTCAAAAATCCACAAATACATCTTAATAACAACTTTTGATCTACAAAAACCATTATTGACCATTAAGACAAGGACACCAGTTGTAAGGAGCACGTAAATACTCGTATCCACTTAATAAGAATCAATAATCAAATTACAGTGGTGGAATGAAAGTAACCAGACAAACAACAAAAAACGTAATGTTTGTGGATTAAAAAAGAAGTTAAATCAATGTACATGATCAAGTAAATAGGATTTCTTGTACGTCAATCAAAATTATGCAACTACAGATTGGTGTATAAGAGTATTTACGAAAGCATACTAAATACATGGGAAAGAACTAGTTATACTAAAACATTAAACAACTATAGTTTATTGTTTGAACGCACTTCTAAACCAATGTAATCAAATATGATTATAATTATCATCAGAATCGCAACAATAAATGACAAATAGAACATAGAATGATTAGTGTGATTCGAAACCAAAACCAACATATAACCACACGAATAACTCCTAAAATCAATCCATTACTACCGAAACTCATCAGAAACCTCTACAACCATCTTCGAACACTCTTCCCTCAAAAATCCACAAATACATCTTAATAACAACTTTTGATCTACAAAAACCATTATTACCATTAAGACAAGGACACCAGTTGTAAGGAGCACGTAACTACTCGTATCCACTTAATAAGAATCAATAATCAAATTACAGTGGTGGAATGAAAGTAACCAGACAAACAACAAAAAACGTAATGTTTGTGGATAAAAAGAAGTTAAATCAATGTAACATGATCAAGTAAATAGGATTTTCTTGTACGTCAATCAAAATTATGCAACTACAGATTTGTATAAGAGTATTTACGAAAGCATTACTAAATACATGGAAAGGAACTAGTTATACTAAAACATTAAACAACTATAGTTCTATTGTTTGAACGCACTTCTAAACCAATGTAATCAAATATGATTATAATTATCATCAGAATCGCAACAATAAATGACAAATAGAACATAGAATGATTAGTGTGATTCGAAACCAAAACCAAACATATAACCACACGAATAAACTCCTAAAATCAATCCACTACTACCCGAAACTCATCAGAAACCACTATAACCATCTTCGAACACTCTTCCCTCAAAAATCCACAAATACATCTTAATAACAATTTGATCTACAAAAACCATTATTCACCATTAAGACAAGGACACCAGTTGTAAGGAGCACGAAACTACTCGTATCCACTTAATAAGAATCAATAATCAAATACAGTGGTGGAATGAAAGTAACCAGAAACAACAAGAAACGTAATGTTTGATGATCAAAAATAAGTTAAATCAATGTAACATGATCAAGTAAATAGGATTTTCTTGTACGTCAATCAAAATTGCAACTATAGATCGGTGTATAAGAGTATTTACGAAAGCATTACTAAATACATGGGAAAGGAACTAGTTATACTAAAACATTAAACAACTATAGTTCTATTGTTTGAACGCACTTCTAAACCAAGGTAATCAAATATGATTATAATTTTCATCAGAATCGCAACAATAAATGACAAATAGAACATAAAATGATTAGTGTGATTCGAAACCAAAACCAAACATATAACCACACGAATAACTCCTAAAATCAATCCATACTACCGAAACTCAACAGAAACCTCTACAACCATCTTCGAACACTCTTCTCTCAAAAATCCACAAATACATCTTAATAACAACTTTTGATCTACAAAAACCATTATTGACCATTAAGACAAGGACACCAGTTGTAAGGAGCACGTAACTACTCGTATCCACTTAATAAGAATCAATAATCAAATTACAGTGGTGGAATGAAAGTAACCAGACAAACAACAAAAAACGTAATGTTTGGTGGATAAAAAAAGTTAAATCAATGTAACATGATCAAGTAAATAGGATTTTCTTGTACGTCAATCAAAATTATGCAAACTAGATTGGTGTATAAGAGTATTTACGAAAGCATTACTAAATACATGGGAAAGGAACTAGTTATACTAAAACATTAAACAACTATAGTTCTATTATTTGAACGCACTTCTAAACCAACGTAATCAAATATGATTATAATTATGATCAGAATCGCAACAATAAATGACGAATAGAACATAGAATGATTAGTGCTATTCGAAACCAAAACCAAACATATAACCACACGAGTAACTCCTAAAATCAATCTATTACTACCCGAAACTCAACTGAAACCTCTACAACCATCTTCGAACACTCTTCCCTCAAAAATTCAGAAATACATCTTAATAACAACTTTTGATCTACAAAAACCATTACTTACCATTAAGACAAGGACACCAGTTATGCGGAGCACGAAACTACTCGTATCCACTTAATAAGAATCAATAATCAAATTACAGTGGTGGAATGAAAGTAACCAGACAAACAACACGAAACGTAATGTTTGGTAGATTAAAAAAAAGTTAAATCAATGTAACATGATCAAGTAAATAGGATTTTTTTGTACGTCAATCAAAATTATGAAACTACAGATTGGTGTACAAGAGTATTTACGATAGCTTTACTAAATACATGGAAAAGAAACTAGTTATACTAAAACATTAAACAACTATAGTTCTATTGTTTGAACGCACTTCTAAACCAATGTAATCAAATATGATTATAATTTCATCAGAATCGCAAAATAAATGACAAATAGAACATAGAATGATTAGTGTGATTCGAAACCAAAACCAAACATATAACCACACGAATAACTCCTAAAATCAATCCACTACTACTCGAAACTCATAAACTATAAACATCTTCGAACACTCTTTCTCAAAAATCCACAAATCCATCTTAATAACAACGTTGATCTACAAAAACATTATTCACCATTAAGACAAGGACACCAGTTGTAAGGAGCACGAAACTACTCGTATCCACTTAATAAGAATCAATAATCAAATTCAGTGGTGGAATGAAAGTAACCAGACAAACAACAAGAAACGTAATGTTTGATGGATCAAAAGTAAGTTAAATCAGTGTAACTTGATCAAGTAAATAAGATTTTCTTGTATGACAATCAAAATTATGAAACTACAGATTTGTGTATAACAGTATTTACAAAAGCATTACTAAATACATGGGAAAGGAACTAGTTATACTAAAACATTAAACAAGTATAGTTCTATTGTTTGAACGCACTTCTAAACCAACGTAATCAAATATGATTATAATTTTCATCAGAATCGCAACAATAAATGACAAATAGAACATAGAATGATTAGTGTGATTCGAAACCAAAACCAAACATATAACCACACGAATAACTCCTAAAATCAATCCATTACTACCCGAAACTCAACAGAAACCTCTACAACCATCTTCGAACACTCTTCCCTCAAAAATCCACAAATACATCTTAATAACAACTTTTGATCTACAAAAACCATTATTGACCATTAAGACAAGGACACCAGTTGTAAGGAGCACGTAACTACTCGTATCCACTTAATAAGAATCAATAATCAAATTACAGTGGTGGAATGAAAGTAACCAGACAAACAACAAAAAACGTAATGTTTGTGGATTAAAAAGAAGTTAAATCAATGTACATGATCAAGTAAATAGGATTTTCTTGTACGTCAATCAAAATTATGCAACTACAGATTGTGTATAAGAGTATTTACGAAAGCATTACTAAATACATGGAAAGAACTAGTTATACTAAAACAAAACAACTATAGTCTATTGTTTGAACGCACTTCTAAACCAATGTAATCAAATATGATTATAATTATCATCAGAATCGCAACAATAAATGACAAATAGAACATAAAATGATTAGTGTGATTCGAAACCAAAACCAAACATATAACCACACGAATAACTCCTAAAATCAATCCATACTACTCGAAACTCATCAGAAACCACTAAACCATCTTCGAACACTCTTCCTCAAAAATCCACAAATCCATCTAATAACAACTGTTGATCTACAAAAACCATTATTCACCATTAAGACAAGGACACCAGTTGTAAGGAGCACGAAACTACTCGTATCCACTTAATAAGAATCAATAATCAAATTACAGTGGTGGAATGAAAGTAACCAGACAAACAACAAGAAACGTAATGTTGATGGATCAAAAATAAGTTAAATCAATGTAACATGATCAAGTAATAAGATTTCTTGTATGTCAATCAAAATTATGCAACTACAGATTGGTGTATAAGAGTATTTACGAAAGCATTACTAAATACATGGGAAAGGAACTAGTTATACTAAAACATTAAAAACTATAGTTCTATTGTTTGAACGCACTTCTAAACCAACGTAATCAAATATGATTATAATTATCATCAGAATCGCAAAAATAAATGACAAATAGAACATAGAATGATTAGTGTGATTCGAAACCAAAACCAAACATATAACCACACGAATAACTCCTAAAATCAATCCATACTACCGAAACTCATCAGAAACCTCTACAACCATCTTCGAACACTCTTCCTCAAAAATCCACAAAATACTCTTAATAACAACTTGATCTACAAAAACCATTATTCACCATTAAGACAAGGACACCAGTTGTAAGGAGCACGAAACTACTCGTATCCACTTAATAAGAATCAATAATCAAATTACAGTGGTGGAATGAAAGTAACCAGACAAACAACAAAAAACGTAATGTTTGGTGGATTAAAAATAAGTTAAATCAATGTAACATGATCAAGTAAATAGGATTTTCTTGTACGTCAATCAAAATTATGCAACTACAGATTGGTGTATAAGAGTATTTACGATAGCTTTACTAAATACATGGAAAAGAAACTAGTTATACTAAAACATTAAACAACTATAGTTCTATTGTTTGAACGCACTTCTAAACCAACGTAATCAAATATGATTATAATTATCATCAGAATCGCAAAAATAAATGACAAATAGAACATAGAATGATTAGTGTGATTCGAAACCAAAACCAAACATATAACCACACGAATAACTCCTAAAATCAATCCATTACTACCCGGAACTCATCAGAAGCCTCTACAACCATCTTCGAACACTCTTCCCTCAAAATCCACAAATACATCTTAATAACAACTTTTGATCTACAAAAGCCATTATTGACCATTAAGACAAGGACACCAGTTGTAAGGAGCACGTAACTACTCGTATCCACTTAATAAGAATCAATAATCAAATTACAGTGGTGGAATGAAAGTAACCAGACAAACAACAAAAAACGTAATGTTTGGTGGATTAAAAAGAAGTTAAATCAATGTAACATGATCAAGTAAATAAGATTTTCTTGTATGTCAATCAAAATTATGCAACTACAGATTGGTGTATAAGAGTATTTACGAAAGCATTACTAAATACATGGGAAATGAACTAGTTATACTAAAACATTAAACAACTATAGTTCTATTGTTTGAACGCACTTCTAAACCAACGTAATCAAATATGATTATAATTATTATCAGAATCGCAAAAATAAATGACAAATAGAACATAGAATGATTAGTGTGATTCGAAACCAAAACCAAACATATAACCACACGAATAACTCCTAAAATCAATCCATTACTACCCGAAACTCATCAGAAGAAACCTCTACAACCATCTTCGAACACTCTTCTCCAAAAATCCACAAATCCATCTTAATAACAACTGTTGATCTACAAAAACCATTATTCACCATTAAGACAAGGACACCAGTTGTAAGGAGCACGAAACTACTCGTATCCACTTAATAAGAATCAATAATCAAATTACAGTGGTGGAATGAAAGTAAAGACAAAAACACAAAACGTAATGTTTGATGGATCAAAAATAAGTTAAATCAATGTAACATGATCAAGTAAATAAGATTTCTTGTATGTCAATCAAAATTATGCAACTACAGATTGGTGTATAAGAGTATTTACGAAAGCATTACTAAATACATGGGAAAGAAACTAGTTATACTAAAACATTAAACAACTATAGTTCTATTGTTTGAACGCACTTCTAAACCAACGTAATCAAATATGATATAATTATCATCAGAATCGCAAAATAAATGACAAATAGAACATAAAATGATTAGTGTGATTCGAAACCAAAACCAAACATATAACCACACGAATAACTCCTAAAATCAATCCATTACTACCCGAAACTCAACAGAAACCTCTACAACCATCTTCGAACACTCTTCCCTCAAAAATCCACAAATACATCTTAATAACAATTTGATCTACAAAACCATTATGACCATTAAGACAAGGACACCAGTTGTAAGGAGCACGTAACTACTCGTATCCACTTAATAAGAATCAATAATCAAATTACAGTGGTGGAATGAAAGTAACCAGACAAACAACAAAAAACGTAATGTTTGGTGGATTAAAAAGAAGTTAAATCAATGTAACATGATCAAGTAAATAGGATTTTCTTGTACGTCAATCAAAATTATGCAACTATAGATTGGTGTATAAGAGTATTTACGATAGCTTTACTAAATACATAGAAAGGAACTAGTTTTACTAAAACATTAAACAACTATAGTTCTATTGTTTGAACGCACTTCTAAACCAAGGTAATCAAATATGATTATAATTTTCATCAGAATCGTAACAATAAATGACAAATAGAACATAAAATGATTAGTGTGATTCGAAACCAAAACCAAACATATAACCACACGAATAACTCCTAAAATCAATCCACTACTATCCGAAACTCATCAGAAACCACTATAACCATCTTCGAACACTCTTCCCTCAAAAATCCACAAATCCATCTTAATAACAACTGTTGATCTACAAAAACCATTATTCACCATTAAGACAAGGACACAGTTGTAAGGAGCACGAAAACTACTCGTATCCACTTAATAAGAATCAATAATCAAATTACAGTGGTGGAATGAAAGTAACCAGACAAACAACAAGAAACGTAATGTTTGATGGAAAAAATAAGTTAAATCAATGTAACATGATCAAGTAAATAGGATTTTCTTGTATGTCAATCAAAATTATGCAACTACAGATTGGTGTATAAGAGTATTTACGAAAGCATTACTAAATACATGGAAAGGAACTAGTTATACTAAAACATTAAACAACTATAGTTCTATTGTTTGAACGCACTTCTAAACCAACTAATCAAATGATTATAATTATCATCAGAATCGCAAAATAAATGACAAATAGAACATAGAATGATTAGTGTGATTCGAAACCAAAACCAAACATATAACCACACGAATAACTCCTAAAATCAATCCTTACTACCCGAAACTCATCAGAAACCTCTACAACCATCTTCGAACACTCTTCCTCAAAAATCCACAAATACATCTTAATAACAACTTTTGATCTACAAAAACCATTATTGACCATTAAGACAAGGACACCAGTTGTAAGGAGCACGTAACTACTCGTATCCACTTAATAAGAATCAATAATCAAATACAGTGGTGGAATGAAAGTAACCAGACAAACAACAAAAAACGTAATGTTTGGGGATAAAAAGAAGTTAAATCAATGTAACATGATCAAGTAAATAGGATTTTCTGTACGTCAATCAAAATTATGCAACTACAGTTGGTGTATAAGAGTATTTACGATAGCTTTACTAAATACATGGAAAAGAAACTAGTTATACTAAAACATTAAACAACTATAGTTCTATTGTTTGAACGCACTTCTAAACCAACGTAATCAAATATGATTATAATTATCATCAGAATCGCAAAAATAAATGACAAATAGAACATAGAATGATTAGTGTGATTCGAAACCAAACCAAACATATAACCACACGAATAACTCCTAAAATCAATCCATTACTACCGAAACTCATCAGAAACCTCTAAACCATCTTCGAACACTCTTCTCTCAAAAATCCACAAACATCTTAATAACAACTGTTGATCTACAAAAACCATTATTCACCATTAAGACAAGGACACCAGTTGTAAGGAGCACGAACTACTCGTATCCACTTAATAAGAATCAATAATCAAATTACAGTGGTGGAATGAAAGTAACCAGACAAACAACAAGAAACGTAATGTTTGATGGATCAAATAAGTTAAATCAATGTAACATGATCAAGTAAATAAGATTTTCTTGTATGTCAATCAAAATTATGCAACTACAGATTGGTGTATAAGAGTATTTACGAAAGCATTACTAAATACATGGAAAGGAACTAGTTATACTAAAACATTAAACAACTATAGTTCTATGTTTGAACGCACTTCTAAACCAACGTAATCAAATATGATTATAATTATCATCAGAATCGCAAACAATAAATGACAAATAGAACATAGAATGATTAGTGTGATTCGAAACCAAAACCAAACATATAACCACACGAATAACTCCTAAAATCAATCCATTACTACCGAAACTCATCAGAAACCTCTACAACCATCTTCGAACACTCTTCCCTCAAAAATCCACAAATACATCTTAATAACAACTTTTGATCTACAAAAAACCATTTGACCATTAAGACAAGGACACCAGTTGTAAGGAGCACGTAACTACTCGTATCCACTTAATAAGAATCAATAATCAAATAGTGGTGGAATGAAAGTAACCAGACAAACAACAAAAAAGTAATGTTTGGGATAAAAAGAAGTTAAATCAATGTAATATGATCAAGTAAATAGGATTTTCTTGTACGTCAATCAAAATTATGCAACTACAGATTGTGTATAAGAGTATTTACGAAAGCATTACTAAATACATGGGAAAGGAACTAGTTATACTAAAACATTAAACAACTATAGTTCTATTGTTTGAACGCACTTCTAAACCAATGTAATCAAATATGATTATAATTATCATCAGAATCGCAACAATAAATGACAAATAGAACATAGAATGATTAGTGTGATTCGAAACCAAAAACCAAACATATAACCAACACGAACTCCTAAAATCAATCCACTACTATCCGAAACTCATAGAAACCACTATAACCATCTTCGAACACTCTTCCCTCAAAATCCACAAATACATCTTAATAACAACTGTTGATCTACAAAAACCATTATTGACCATTAAGACAAGGACACCAGTTGTAAGGAGCACGAAACTACTCGTATCCACTTAATAAGAATCAATAATCAATTACAGTGGTGGAATGAAAGTAACAGACAAACAACAAAAACGTAATGTTTGATCGAAAAAATAAGTTAAATCAATGTAACATGATCAAGTAAATAGGATTTTCTTGTACGTCAATCAAAATTATGCAACTACAGATTGGTGTATAAGAGTATTTACGATAGCTTTACTAAATACATGGAAAAGGAACTAGTTATACTAAAACATTAAACAACTATAGTTCTATTGTTTGAACGCACTTCTAAACCAATGTAATCAAATATGATTATAATTTTCATCAGAATCGCAACAATAAATGACAAATAGAACATAAAATGATTAGTGTGATTCGAAACCAAAACCAAGCATATAACCACACGAATAACTCCTAAAATCAATCCATTACTACCCGAAACTCAACAGAAACCTCTACAACCATCTTCGAACACTCTTCCCTCAAAAATCCACAAATACATCTTAATAACAACTTTTGATCTACAAAAACCATTATTGACCATTAAGACAAGGACACCAGTTGTAAGGAGCACGAAACTACTCGTACACTTAATAAGAATCAATAATCAAATTACAGTGGTGGAATGAAAGTAACAGACAAACAACAAAAAAACGTAATGTTTGATGATTAAAAATAAGTTAAATCAATGTAACATGATCAAGTAAATAGGATTTTCTTGTACGTCAATCAAAATATGCAACTACAGATTGGTGTATAAGAGTATTTACGAAAGCATTACTAAATACATGGAAACGGAACTAGTTATACTAAAACATTAAACAACTATAGTTCTATTGTTTGAACGCACTTCTAAACCAAGTAATCAAATATGATTATAATTATCATCAGAATCGCAACAATAAATGACAAATAGAACATAGAATGATTAGTGTGATTCGAAACCAAAACCAAAATATAACCACACGAATAACTCCTAAAATCAATCCATTACTACCCGAAACTCATCAGAAACCTATACAACCATCTTCGAACACTCTTCCCTCAAAAAATCCACAAATACATCTTAATAACAACTTTTGATCTACAAAAACCATTATTGACCTAAGACAAGGACACCAGTTGTAAGGAGCACGAAATACTCGTATCACTTAATAAGAATCAATAATCAAATTACAGTGGTGGAATGAAAGTAACAGACAAACAACAA
>CM046470.1:19146128-19216465 GCA_025506415.1 Flaveria robusta | reverse complement strand
ACTAAATATACTAAAACATTAAACAACTATAGTTTGAACGCATTTCTGAACCAATTTAATCAATATGATTATAATTATCCTCAGAATTGCAATAATAAATACAATGGAACATAGTATCATTTGTGTGATTCGATACCAAAACCGAACATATAACCCACGAATAACTCCTAAAATCGATCCACCCCTACCCGAAACTCACTAGAAGACTCCATAACATCTTCAACACTCTTGCCTTAGAAATCCACTAAATCCATCTTAATAACACTTTGATCTACAGAAACCATTATTCACCACTAACACATGGAAACCAGTTGTAAGGACCACGAAACCACTCTATCCACTTAATAAGAATCAATAATCAAATTACAGTGGTGGAATGAAATAACCAAACGACAACAAGAAACGTAATATGATGAATCAAAAAGAAGTTAAATCAAGGTATATGATCAAGTAAATACGATTTTCTTGTACGTCAATCAAATTATGCAACTACAGATTGGTGTATTAGAGTATTCACGAAAGCATTACTAATACATGTGAAAGGAACAGCTTATACTAAAACATTAAACAACTATATTTTAAATGCATTTCTCAACCAATCTAATCAATATGATTATATTAATCAGAATTGCAACCAAAAATCACAAATTGAACATATATCATTTGTGTGATTCGATACCAAACCACATATAACCACAGAATAATACCTAAAATTGATCCACTCCTACCCGAACTCATTAAAGACTCCATAACCATCTTCGAACACTCTTATCTCTGAAATCCACAAATCCATCTTAGTAACAACTTTGATCTACACAAATCATTATTGACCATTAAGACAAGGAAACCGTAGTAAGGACCACAAAACTCATATGCCATATTAAGAATCAATAATCAAATTACAGTGTTGGAATGAAGTGACTAGACAACAACCAGAAACGTAATGTTTGATGGATCAAAACGAAGTAAATTAATATAACATAATTAAGTAAATATGACTTTCTTGTACGTCAATCAAAAATATGTAACTACAGATTGGTGTATAAGAGTATTTACGAAAGCATTACTAATACATGGGAAACGAACTAGTTATACTAAACATTAAACAACTATAGTTTGAACGCATTTCTGAACCAATCTAAACAAATATGAATAATTATCATCAGAATTGCAACAATAAATCGCAAATGGAACATAGTATCATTTGTGTGATTCGATACCAAAACCGAAATATAACCACAAGAATAACTCCTAAAATCGATCCACTCTTACCCGAAACTCATTAAAAGACTCCATAACCATCTTCGAACACTCTTATCTCTGAAATCCAAAATCCATCTTAGTAAAACTTTTTGATCTACACAAATCATTATTGACCATTAAGACAAGAAACCAGTAGTAAGGACCACAAAACTACTCATATCCCATACTAAGAATCAATAATCAAATTACAGTGTTGGAATGAAAGTAACTAGACGAACAACAACAGAACCTAATGTTTGATGGATCAAAACGAAGTTAAATCAATATAACATAATTAAGTAATAGGACTTTCTTGTACGTCAATCAAAATTATGTAACTACAGATTGTGTATAAGAGTATTTACGAAAGCATTACTAAATACATGGAAAGGAACTAGTTATACTAAAAACATTAAACAACTATATTTGAACGCATTTCGAACCAATCTAATCAATATGTTATAATTATCATCAAAATTGCAACAATAAATCGCAAATGGAACATAGTATCATTTGTGTGATTCGATACCAAAACCGAACATATAACCACACGAATAACTTCTAAATCGATCCACTCCTACCCGAAACTCGCTAGAAGACTCCATAACCATCTTCAAACACTCTTGCCTTAGAATCCACTAAATCAATCTTAATAACAACTGATCTACAAAACCATTATTCACCATTAAGACAAGGAAACCAGTGTAAGGACCAGAAACTACTTATATCCACTTAATAAGAATCACTAATCAAATTATAGTGGTGGAATGAAAGTAACAAGACAAACAACAAGAAACGTAATATTTGATGGATCAAAAGAAGTTAAATCAATGTAACATGATCAAGTAATAGGATTTTCTTGTACGTCAATCAAAATTATGCAACTACAGATTGGTGTATAAGAGTATTTACGAAAGTGTTACTAATACATGAGAAAGGGACTAGTTATACTAAAACATTAAACAACTATAGTCTATTGTTTGAACGCATTTCTGAACCAATCTAATCAAATATGATTATAATTATCATCAAAATTGCAACAATAAATCGCAAATGGAACATAGTATCATTTCTGTGATTCGAACCAAACAAACAAATACCCACGAATAACTCCTAAAATCACACCACTCCTACCCGAACTCACTAAAAACTCCATGACCATCTTCGAACACTCTTTCCTCAAATCCACTAAATCCATCTTAATAACAACTGTAGATCTACAGAAACATTATTCACCATTAAGACAGGAACCAGTTGTAAGGATCACGAAACCGCTCCTATCCACTTAATAAGAATCAATAATCAAATTACAGTGGTGGAATGAAAGTAACCAGACGAAAACAAGAACAAGTAACGTTTGATGGATCAAAAGAAGTTAAATCAATGTAACATGATCAAGTAAATAGGATTTTCTTGTACGTCAATCAAATTATGCAACTACAGATTGGTGTATAGATATTCACGAAAGCATTACTAAATACATGGAAAAGGAACAAGTTATACTAAAACATTAAACAACTATAGTTTGAATGCATTTCTGACCATCTAATCAAATATGATTATAATTAACATCAGATTGCACAAAAAAAATGCAAATGGAACATAGTATCATTGTGTGATTCGATACCAAAACTGAACATATAAGCACACGAATAACTCTAAAATGGATCCACTCCTACCCGAAACTAATAGAATACTCCATAACATCTTCGAACACTCTATCTCAGAAATCCATAAATCCATCTTAATAACAACTTTTGATCTACAAAAACCATTATTGACCATTAAGACAAGAAACCAATTAAGGACCACAAAACTACTCATATCCACTTAATAAGAATCAATAATCAAATTACAGTGGTGGAATGAAAGTAACTAACGAACAACAAGAAACCTAATGTTTGATGGATCAAAAGTAGATAAATCAATGTAAGAGTATCAAATAAATAGGATTTTCTTGTACGTCAATCAAATTTGGCAACTACAGATTGATGTATAAGAGTATTCATGAAAGCATTACTAAATACATGGAAATACTAAAGATTAAACACTACAGTTCTATGTTTGAATGCACTTCGAAACCAATGTAATCAAATATGATTATAATTATCATCAGAATCGCAACAAAAAAGCACAATGGAACATAGAATCATTAATGTGATTTGAAACAAAACCGAACAAATCACACACACACGAATAACTCCTAAAATCATCCACTACTAACCGAAACTCATCAGAAACCACTATAACCATCTTCGAACACTCTTCTCTCAAAAATCCACAAATCCATCTTAATAACAACTGTTGATCTACAAAAACATTATTCACCATAAGACAAGGAAACCAGCTGTAAGGACACGAAACTACTCGTATCCACTTAATAAGAAAATAATCAATTACAGTGGTGGAATGAAAGTAACCAGACAACAGCAAAAATCAAAATGTTTAGTGGATTAAAAGAAGTTAAATCAATGTAATATGATCAAGTAAATAGGATTTTCTTGTACGTCAATCAAAATTATGCAACTACAGATTGTGTATAAGAGTATTACGAAAGCATTACTAATACATAGAAAGGAACTAGTTACACTAAAACATTAAACAACTATAGTTCTATTGTTTGAACACACTTCTAAATCAATGTATCAAATATGATTATAATTATCATCAGAATCGCAACAATAAATGACAAATAGAACATAGAATGATTAGTCTGATTCGAAACCAAAACCAAACATATAACCACACGAATAACTCCTAAAATCAATCCACTACTAACGAAACTCATCAAAGAACTATAACCATCTTCGAACACTCTTCTCTCAAAATACACAAATCCATCTTAATAACAACTGTTGATCTACAAAAACCATTATTCACCATTAAGACAGGAAACCAGCTGTAAGAACCATGAAAACTCGTATCCACTAATAAGAATGAATAATCAAATTACAGTGGTGGAATTAAAGTAACCAGACAAAAAACAAGAAATGTAATGTTTGATGGATCAAAAATAGTTAAATTAATTAACATTATCAAGTAAATAGATTTTCTTGTATGTTAATCAAAATTATGCAACTACAGATTGGTGTATAAGAGTATTCACGAAAGCATTACTAAATACATTTAAAAGGAACAAGTTATACTAAAACATTAAACAACTATAGTTTGAAGCATTTCTGACCAATCTAATCATATGATTATAATTACATCAGAATTGCAACAATAATTGCAAATGGAACATAGTATCATTTGTGTGATTCGATACCAAAACTGAACATATAAGCACACGAATAACTCTAAAATGGATCCACTCCTACCCAAACTAATTAGAAACTCCATACCATCTTCGAACACTCTTATCTCAGAAATCCATAAATCCATCTTAATAACAACTTTTGATCTACAAAAACCATTATTGACCATTAAGACAAGAAAACCAATTGTAAGGACCACAAACTACTCATATCCACTTAATAAGAATCAATAATCAAATTACAGTGGTGGAATGAAAGTAACTAGACAACAACAAGAAACCTAATGTTTGATGGATCAAAAAGAGATAAATCAATGTAAGATATCAAATAAATAGGATTTTCTTGTACGTCAATCAAAATTTTGCAACTACAGATTGATGTATAGAGTATTCACGAAAGCATTACTAAATACATGGGAAATACTAAAAGATTAAACAACTACAGTTCTATTGTTTGAATGCACTTCGAAACCAATGTAATCAAATATGATTATAATTATCATCAGAATCGCAACAAAAAATCACAAATGAACATAGAATCATAATGTGTGATTCGAAACAAAAACCGAACAAATCACCACACGAATAACTCCTAAAATCAATCCACTACTAACCGAAACTCATCAGAAACCACTATAACCATCTTCGAACACTCTTCTCTCAAAAATCCACAAATCCATCTTAATAACAACTGTTGATCTCAAAACCATTATTCACCATTAACAAGGACCAGCTGTAAGCCACGAAACACTCGTATCCACTTAATAAGATGAATAATCAAATTACAGTAGTGGAATGAAAGTAACCAGACAACACAAAAACATAAAATGTTTAGATGGATTAAAAAGAAGTTAAATCAATGTAATATGATCAAGTAAATAGGATTTCTTGTACGTCAATCAAAATTATGCAACTACAGATTTGTGTATAAGAGTATTTACGAAAGCAGTACTAAATACATAGGAAAAGATCTAGTTATACTAAAACATTAAACAACTATAGTTCTATTGTTTGAACACACTTTTAAATCAATGTAGTCAAATATGATTATAATTATCATCAGAATCGCAACAATAAATGACAAATAGAACATAGAATGATTAGTCTGATTCGAAACCAAAACCAAACATATAACCACACGAATAACTCCTAAAATCAATCCACTACTACCGAAACTCATCAGAACCACTATAACCATCTTCGAACACTCTTCTCTCAAATACACAAATCCATCTTAATAACAACTGTTGATCTGCAAAACCATATTCACCATTAAGACAGGAACCAGCTGTAAGAACCATGAAACTACTCTATCCACTTAATAAGAATCAATATCAAATTACAGTGGTGGATTAAAGTAACCAGACAAAAACAAGAAATGTAATGTTTGATGGATCAAAAATAAGTTAAATTAATATAACATTATCAAGTAAATAAGATTTTCTTGTATGTTAATCAAAATTATGCAACTACAGATTGGTGTATAAGAGTATTTACGAAAGCATTACTAAATACATGGGAAACGAACTAGTTATATAAAACATTAAACAACTATAGTTCTATTGTTTGAACGCACTTCGAAACCAATGTACTCAAATATGATTATAATTATCATCAGAATCGCAACAAAAATCACAAATGAACATAGAATCATTAATGTGATTCGAAACCAAAACCGAACAAATCACCACACGAATAACTCCAAAAATCATCCACTACTAACCGAAACTCATCAAAGACTCTATAACCATCTTCGAACACCTTTCCCTCTGAAGTCCACAAATCCATCTTAATAACAACTGTTAATCTACAAAAACCATTATTACCATTAAGACAAGGACCTAGTTGTAAGGACCACGAAACTACTCGTATCCACTTAATAAGATCAATAATCAAATTACAGTGGTGGAATGAAAGTAACCAGACGAACAACACGAAATGTAATGTTTGATCGATCAAAAATAGTTAAATCAATGTAAAAGATCAAGTAAATAGGATTTTCTTGTACGTCAATAAAATTATGCAACTATAGATGGGTGTATAAAGTATTTATGAAAGCATTACTAAACATGGAAAATAACTAGTTATACTAAAACATTAAACAACTATAGTTCTATTGTTTGAACGCACTTCTAAACCAACGTAATCAAATATGATTATAATTATCATCAGAATCGCAAAAATAAATGACAAATAGAACATAGAATGATTAGTGATGATCTAAACCAAACCAAACATATAACCACACGAATACTCCTAAAATCAATCCATTACTACCCAAAACTCATCAGAAACCTCTATAACCATCTTCGAACACTCTTCCCTCAAACTCCACAAATCCATCTTAATAACAACTGTTGATATACAAAAACCATTATTTACCATTAAGACAAGGAAACCAGTTGTAAGGATCACGAAACTACTCGTATCCACTTATAAAATCAATCATCAATTACAGTGGTGGAATGAAAGTAACCAGACAAACAACAAAAACCTAATGTTTGTGGATTAAAAAGAAGTTAAATCAATGTAATATGATCAAGTAATAGGATTTTCTTATACGTCAATCAAAATTATGCAACTACAGATTTGTGTAAGAGTATTACAAAGCATTACTAAATACGGGAAAGGAACTAGTTATACTAAAACATCAAACAACTATAGTTCTCTTATTTGAACGCACTACTAATCAATGTAATCAAATATATTATAATTATCATCAGAATCATAACAATAAATGACAAATAGAACATAGAATGATTAGTCTGATTCGAACCATAACCAAACATATAACCACACGAATAACTCCTAAAATCAATCCACTACTATCGGAACTCATCAGAAACCACTATAACCATCTTCGAACACTCTTCTCTCAAAAATCCACAATCCATCTTAATAACAACTGTTGATCTACAAAACCATTATTCACAATTAACAAGGAAACCAGTTGTAAGGACACGAAACTACTCGTATCCACTTAATAAGAATCAATAATCAAATTACAGTGGTGGAATGAAAGTAACCAGAAAAACAACAAGAAACGTAATGTTTGATGGATCAAAAATAAGTTAAATCAATGTAACATGATCAAGTAAAAAAGATTTTCTTGTATGTCAATCAAAATTATGCAACTACAGATTGGTGTATAAGAGTATTTACGAAAGCAATACTAAATACATGGGAAACGAACTAGTTATACTGAAACATTAAACAACTATATTTCTATTGTTTGAACGCACTTCGAAACCAATGTAATGAAATATGATTATAATTATCATCAGAATCGCAACAATAAATCACAAATGGAACATAGAATCATTAGTGTGATTTGAAACCAAAACCGAAAACATAACCACACGAATAACACCTAAAATCAATCCACTACTAACCGAAACTCATCAGAAGACTCTATAACCATCTTCGAACACTCTTCCCTCTGAAGTCCACAAATCCATCTTAATAACAACTGTTGATCTACAAAAACCATTATCGACCATTAAGACAAGGACACTAGTTGTAAGGACCACGAAACTACTCGTATCCACTTAATAAGATCAATAATCAAATTACAGTGGTGGAATGAAAGTAACCAGAGGAACAACAAGAAACGTAATGTTTGATCGATCAAAAATAAGTTAAATCAATGTAATATGATCAAGTAAATAGGATTTTCTTGTACGTCAATCAAAATTATGCAACTACAGATTGGTGTATAAGAGTATTTACGAAAGCATTACTAAATACATGGGAAAGGAACTACTTATTCGAAAACATTAAACAACTATAGTTCTATTGTTTGAACGCACTTCTATACCAACGTAATCAAATATGATTATAATTATCATCAGAATCGCAAAAATAAATGACAAATAGAACATAGAATGATTACTGTGATTCGAAACCAAAACCAAACTTATAATCACACAACTAACTCCTAAAATCAATCCATTACTACTCGAAACTCATCAGAAACCTCTATAACCATCTTCGAACACTCTTCCCTCAAAACTCCACAAATCCATCTGAATAACAACTGTTCATATACAAAAACCATTATTGACCATTAAGACAAGGAAACCAGTTGTAAGGATCACAAAACTACTCGTATCCACTTATAAGAATCAAAAATCACATTATAGTGGTGGAATGAAAGTAACCACACAAACAACAAAAAACGTAATGTCTGGTGGATTAAAAAGAAGTTAAATCAATGTAATATGATCAAGTAAATAATATTTTCTTGTACGTCAATCAAAATTATGCAACTACAGATTTGTGTATAAGAGTATTTACGAAAGCATTACTAAATACATGGGAAAGGAACTAGTTATACTAAAACATCAAACAACAATAGTTCTCTTATTTGAACGCACTTCTAAATCAATGTAATCAAATATGATTATAATTATCATCAGAATCGTAACAATAAATGACAAATAGAATATAAAATGATTAGTCTGATTCGAAACCATTACCAAACATATAACCACACGAATAACTCCTAAAATCAATCCACTACTATCTGAAACTTATCAGAAACCACTATAACCATCTTCGAACACTCTTCTCTCAAAAATCCACAAATCCATTTTAATAACAACTGTTGATCTACAAAAACCATTATTCACCATTAAGACAAGGAAACCAGTTGTAAGGACCACGAAACTACTCGTATCCACTTAATAAAAATCAATAATCAAATTACAGTGGTGGAATGAAAGTAACCAGAGAAACAACAAGAAAAGTAATGTTTGATGGAACAAAAATAAGTTAAATCAATGTAACATGATCAAGTAAATAGGATTTTCTTGAACGTCAATCAAAATTATGCAACTGCAGATTGGTGTATAAAAGTATTTACAAAAGCTTTACTAAATACATGAAAAAGGAACTAGTTATACTAAAACATTAAACAACTACAGTTCTATTGTTTGAACGCACTTCTAAACCTATGTAATCAAATATGATTATAATTTTCATCAGAATCGCAAGAATAAATGACAAATAGAACATAAAATGATTAGTGTGATTCGAAAACAAAACCAAACATATAACCACACGAATAACTCCTAAAATCAATCCACTACTACTCTAAACTCATCAGAAACCACTATAACCATCTTCGAACACTCTTCTCTCAAAAATCCACAAATCCATCTTAACAACAACTGTTGATCTACAAAAACCATTATTCACCGTTAAGACATGGAAACCAGTTGTAAGGACCACGAAACTACTCGTATCCGCTTAATAAGAATCAATAATCAAATTACAGTGGTGGAATGAAAGTCACTAGACAAACAACAAGAACTTTAATGTTTGATGGATCAAAAATAAGTTAAGTCAATGTAACATGATCAAGTAAATAAGATTTTCTTGTATATCAATCAAAATTATGCAACTACAGATTGGCGTATAAGAGTATTTACGAAAACAATACTAAATACATGGGAAACGAACTAGTTATACTAAAACATTAAACAACTATAGTTTTATTGTTTGAACGCACTTCGAAACCAATGTAATCAAATATGATTATAATTATCATCAGAATCGCAACAATAAATCAAAAATGAACATAGAATCATTAGCGTGATTTGAAATAAAAACCAAACAAATAACCACACGAATAACTCCTAAAATCAATCCACTACTAACCGAAACTCATCAGAAGACTCTGTAATCATCTTCGAACACTTTTCCCTATGAAGTCCACAAATCCATATTAATAACAACTGTTGATCTACAAAAACCATTGTTGACCATTAACAAGGACACTAGTTGTAAGGACCACGAAACTACTCGTATCCACTTAATAAGATCTATAATCAAATTACAGTGGTGGAAAGAAAGTAACCAGAAGAACAACAAGAAACGTAAAGTTTGATCGATCAAAAATAAGTTAAATTAATGTAATATGATCAAGTAAATAGGATTTTCTTGTACGTCATTCAAAATTATGCAACTACAGATTTGTGTATAAGAGTATTTACAAAAGCATTACTAAATACACAGGAAAGGAACTAGTTATACTAAAACATTAAACAACTATAGTTCTATTGTTTGAACGCACTTCTAAACCAATGTAATCAAATATGATTATAATTTTCTTCAGAATCGCAACAATAAAGGACAAATAGAACATAAAATGATTAGTGTGATTCGAAACCAAAACCAAACATATAACCACACGAATAACTCCTAAAATCAATCCACTACTACTCGAAACTCATCAGAAACCAGTATAACCATCTTCGAACACTCTTCTCTCAAAAATCCACAAATCCATCTTAATAACAACTGTTGATCTACAAAAATCATTATTCACCATTAGGACAAGGAAACAAGTTGTAAAGACCACGAAACTACTCGTATCCACTTAATAAGAATCAATAATCAAATTACAGTGGTGGAATGAAAGTAACCAGATGAACAACAAAAACGTAATGTTTGATCGATCAAAAATAAGTTAAATCAATGTAATATGATCAAGTAAATAGGATTTTCTTGTACGTCAATCAAAATTATGCAACTACAGATTGGTGTATAAGAGTATTTACAAAAGCATTACCAAATACATAGGAAATGAACTAGTAATACTAAAACATTAAACAACTATAGTTCTATTGTTTGAACGCACTTCTAAACCAACGTAATCAAATGTGATTAGAATTATCATCAGAATCGCAAAAATAAATGATAAATAGAACATAGAATGATTAGTGTGATTCGAAACCAAAACCAAACATATAACCACACGAATAACTCCTAAAATCAATCCATTACTACCCGAAACTCATCAGAATATCTTCGAACACTCTTCCCTCAAAAATCCACAAATCATCTTAATAACAACTTTTGATCTACAAAAACCATTATTGACCATTAGACAAGGACACCAGTTGTAAGGAGCACGAAACTACTAGTATCCACTTAATAAGAATCAATAATCTAATTACAGTGGTGGAATGAAGTAACCAGAGAATCAACAAGAAACTTAATGTTTCGATCGACCAAAAATAAGTTAAATCAATGTAACATGATCAACTAAATAGGATCTTCTTGTACATGAATCAAAATCACGCAACTACAGATTGGTGTATAAGATATTTACGAAAGCTTTACTAATACATGGAAAGGAACTAGTTATACTAAAACATTAAACAACTATAGTTCTATTGTTTGAACGCACTTCTAAACCAACGTAATTAAATATGATTATAATTATCATCAGAATCGCAAAATAAATGACAAATAGACATAGAATGATTAGTGTGATGCGAAACCAAAACCAAACATATAACCACACGAATAACTCCTAAAATCATCCATTACTACCCGAAACTCATCAGAATATCTTCGAACACTCTTCCCAAAAATCCACAAATCATCTTAATAACAACTTTTGATCTACAAAAACCATTATTGACCATTAAGACAAGTTGTAAGGAGCACGAAACTACTAGTATCCACTTAATAAGAATCATAATCTAATTACAGTGGTGGAATGAAAGTAACCAGAGAATCAACAAGAAACTAATGTTCGATCGACCAAAAATAAGTTAAATCAATGTAACATGATCAACTAAATAGGATCTTCTTGTACATGAATCAAATCACGCAACTACAGATTGGTGTATAGAGTATTTACGAAGCTTTACTAAATACATGGAAAAGGAAACTAGTTATACTAAAACATTAAACAACTATAGTTCTATTGTTTGAACGCACTTCTAAACCAACGTAATTAAATATGATTATAATTATCATCAGATCGCAAAAATAAATGACAAATAGAACATAGAATGATTAGTGTGATTCGAAACCAAAACCAAACATATACCACACGAATAACTCCTAAAATCAATCCATTACTACCCGAACTCATCAGAACATCTTCGAACACTCTTCCCTCAAAAATCCACAAATACATCTTAAACAACTTTTGATCTACAAAACCATTATTGACCATTAAGACAAGGACACCAGTTGTAAGGAGCACGAAACTACTAGTATCCACTTAATAAGAATCAATAATCTAATTACAGTGGTGGGGAAAGTAACTAGAGAAATAACAAGAAACGTAATGTTCGATCGAACAAAATAAGTTAAATCAATGTAACATGATCAAGTAAATAGGATCTTCTTGTACATCAATCAAAATACGCAACTACAGATTGGTGTATAAGAGTATTTACGAAAGCTTTACTAAATACATGGAAAAGGAATAGTATACTAAAACATTAAACAACTATAGTTCTATTGTTTGAACTCACTTCTAACCAATGTAATCAATATGATTATAATTTTCTTCAGAATCGCAACAATAAAGGACAAATAGAACATAAAATGATTAGTGTGATTCGAAACCAAACCAAACAATAACCACACGAATACTCCTAAAATCAATCCACTACTACTCGAAACTCATCAGAAACCACTATGACCTTCAACACTCTTCTCTCAAATACAAAATCCATCTTAATAACAACTGTTGATCTACAAAAATCATTATTCACCATTAGGACAAGGAAACAAGTTGTAAGACCACGAAACTACTCGTATCCACTTAATAAGAATCAATAATCAAATTACAGTGGTGGATGAAAGTAACCAGATAACAACAAGAAACGTAATGTTTGATCGATCAAAATAAGTTAAGTCAATGTAATATGATCAAGTAAATAGGATTTTCTTCTACGTCAATCAAAATTATGCAACTACAGATTGGTGTATAAGAGTATTTACGAAAGCATTACTAAATACATAGGAAAGGAACTAGTAATACTAAAACATTAAACAACTATAGTTCTATTGTTTGAACGCACTTCTAAACCAACGTAATCAAATGTGATTAGAATTATCATCAGAATCGCAAAAATAAATGACAAATAGAACATAGAATGATTAGTGTGATTCGAAACCAAAACCAAACATATAACCACACGAATAACTCCTAAAATCAATCCATTACTACCCGAAACTCATCAGAACATCTTCGAACACTCTTCCCTCAAAAATCCACAAATACATCTTAATAACAACTTTTGATCTACAAAAACCATTATTGACCATTAAGACAAGGACACCAGTTGTAAGGAGCACGAAACTACTAGTATCCACTTAATAAGAATCAATAATCTAATTACAGTGGTGGAGGGAAAGTAACTAGAGAAATAACAAGAAACGTAATGTTCGATCGAACAAAAATAAGTTAAATCAATGTAACATGATCAAGTAAATAGGATCTTCTTGTACATCAATCAAAATTACGCAACTACAGATTGGTGTATAAGAGTATTTACGAAAGCTTTACTAAATACATGGAAAAGGAACTAGTTATACTAAAACATTAAACAACTATAGTTCTATTGTTTGAACTCACTTCTAAACCAATGTAATCAAATATGATTATAATTTTCTTCAGAATCGCAACAATAAAGGACAAATAGAACATAAAATGATTAGTGTGATTCGAAACCAAAACCAAACAAATAACCACACGAATAACTCCTAAAATCAATCCACTACTACTCGAAACTCATCAGAAACCACTATGACCATCTTCAAACACTCTTCTCTCAAAAATACACAAATCCATCTTAATAACAACTGTTGATCTACAAAAATCATTATTCACCATTAGGACAAGGAAACAAGTTGTAAAGACCACGAAACTACTCGTATCCACTTAATAAGAATCAATAATCAAATTACAGTGGTGGAATGAAAGTAACCAGATGAACAACAAGAAACGTAATGTTTGATCGATCAAAAATAAGTTAAGTCAATGTAATATGATCAAGTAAATAGGATTTTCTTATACGTCAATCAAAATTATGCAACTACAGATTGGTGTATAAGAGTATTTACGAAAGCATTACTAAATACATAGGAAAGGAACTAGTAATACTAAAACATTAAACAACTATAGTTCTATTGTTTGAACGCACTTCTAAACCAACGTAATCAAATGTGATTAGAATTATCATCAGAATCGCAAAAATAAATGTCAAATAGAACATAGAATGATTAGTGTGATTCGAAACCAAAACCAAACATATACCACACAACGAATAACTCCTAAAATCAATCCATTACTACCCGAAACTCATCAGAATATCTTCGAACACTCTTCCCTCAAAATCCACAAATACATCTTAATAACAACTTTGATCTACAAAAACATTATTGACCATTAAGACAAGGACACCAGTTGTAAGGAGCACGAAACTACTAGTATCCACTTAATAAGAATCAATAATAAAATTACAGTGGTGGAATGAAAGTAACCAGAGAATCACAAGAACTTAATGTTCGATCGACCAAAAATAAGTTAAATCAATGTAACATGATCAACTAAATAGGATCTTCTTGTACATGAATCAAAATCACGCAACTACAGATTGGTGTATAAGAGTATTTACGAAAGCTTTACTAAATACATGGAAAAGGAACTAGTTATACTAAAACATTAAACAACTATAGTTCTATTGTTTGAACGCACTTCTAAACCAACGTAATCAAATGTGATTAGAATTATCATCAGAATCGCAAAAATAAATGACAAATAGAACATAGAATGATTAGTGTGATTCGAAACCAAAACCAAACATATAACCACACGAATAACTCCTAAAATCAATCCATTACTACCCGAAACTCATCAGAATATCTTCGAACACTCTTCCCTCAAAATCCACAAATACATCTTAATACAACTTTTGATCTACAAAAACCATTATTGACCATTAAGACAAGGACACCAGTTGTAAGGAGCACGAAACTAGTATCCACTTAATAAGAATCAATAATCTAATTACACTGGTGGAATGAAAGTAACCAGAGAATCAACAAGAAACTTAATGTTCGATCGACCAAAATAAGTTAAATCAATGTAACATGATCAACTAATAGGATCTTCTTGTACATGAATCAAAATCACGCAACTACAGATTGGTGTATAAGAGTATTTACGAAAGCTTTACTAAATACATGGAAAGGAACTAGTTATACTAAAACATTAAACAACTATAGTTCTATTGTTTGAACGCACTTCTAAACCAACGTAATTAATATGATTATATATATCATCAGAATCGCAAAATAAATGACAAATAGAACATAGAATGATTAGTGTGATTGCGAACCAAAACCAAACATATAACCACACGAATAACTCCTAAAATCAATCCATTACTACCCGAAACTCATCAGACATCTTCGAACACTCTTCCCTCAAAAATCCCACAATACATCTTAATAACAACTTTTGATCTACAAAAACCATTATTGACCATTAAGACAAAGTTGTAAGGAGCACGAAACTACTAGTATCCACTTAATAAGAATCAATAATCTAATTACAGTGGTGGAATGAAAGTAACCAGAGAATCAACAAGAAACTTAATGTTCGATCGACCAAAAATAAGTTAAATCAATGTAACATGATCAACTAAATAGGATCTTCTTGTACATGAATCAAAATCACGCAACTACAGATTGGTGTATAAGAGTATTTACGAAAGCTTTACTAAATACATGGAAAAGGAACTAGTTATACTAAAACATTAAACAACTATAGTTCTATTGTTTGAACGCACTTCTAAACCAACGTAATCAAATGTGATTAGAATTATCATCAGAATCGCAAAAATAAATGACAAATAGAACATAGAATGATTAGTGTGATTCGAAACCAAAACCAAACATATAACCACACGAATAACTCCTAAAATCAATCCATTACTACCCGAAACTCATCAGAATATCTTCGAACACTCTTCCCTCAAAAATCCACAAATACATCTTAATAAAACTTTTGATCTACAAAAACCATTATTGACCATTAAGACAAGACACCATTGTAAGGAGCACGAAACTACTAGTATCCACTTAATAAGAATCAATAATAATTACAGTGGTGGAATGAAGTAACCAGAGAATCAACAAGAAACTTAATGTTCGATCGACCAAAATAAGTTAAATCAATGTAACATGATCAACTAATAGGATCTTCTTGTACATGAATCAAAATCACGCAACTACAGATTGGTGTATAAGAGTATTTACGAAAGCTTTACTAAATACATGGAAAAGGACTAGTTATACTAAAACATTAAACAACTATAGTTCTATTGTTTGAACGCACTTCTAAACCAACGTAATCAAATGTGATTAGAATTATCATCAGAATCGCAAAAATAAATGACAAATAGAACATAGAATGATTAGTGTGATTCGAAACCAAAACCAAACATATAACCACACGAATAACTCCTAAATCAATCCATTACTACCCGAAACTCATCAGAATATCTTCGAACACTCTTCCCAAAAATCAAAATCCACAAATACATCTTAATAACAACTTTTGATCTACAAAAACATTATTGACCATTAAGACAAGGACAACCAGTTGTAAGGAGCACGAAACTACTAGTATCCACTTAATAAGAATCAATAATCTAATTACACTGGTGGAATGAAAGTAACCAGAGAATCAACAAGAAACTTAATGTTCGATCGACCAAAAATAAGTTAATCAATGTAACATGATCAACTAATAGGATCTTCTTGTACATGAATCAAAATCACGCAACTACAGATTGGTGTATAAGTATTTACGAAAGCTTTACTAAATACATGGAAAAGGAACTAGTTATACTAAAACATTAAACAACTATAGTTCTATTGTTTGAACGCACTTCTAAACCAACGTAATTAAATATGATTATAATTATCATCAGAATCGCAAAAATAAATGACAAATAGAACATAGAATGATTAGTGTGATGCGAAACCAAAACCAAACATATAACCACACGAATAACTCCTAAAATCAATCCATTACTACCCGAAACTCATCAGAACATCTTCGAACACTCTTCCCTCAAAAATCTACAAATACATCTTAATAACAACTTTTGATCTACAAAAACCATTATTGACCATTAAGACAAAGTTGTAAGGAGCACGAAACTACTAGTATCCACTTAATAAGAATCAATAATCTAATTACAGTGGTGGAATGAAAGTAACCAGAGAATCAACAAGAAACTTAATGTTCGATCGACCAAAAATAAGTTAAATCAATGTAACATGATCAACTAAATAGGATCTTCTTGTACATGAATCAAAATCACGCAACTACAGATTGGTGTATAAGAGTATTTACGAAAGCTTTACTAAATACATGGAAAAGGAACTAGTTATACTAAAACATTAAACAACTATAGTTCTATTGTTTGAACGCACTTCTAAACCAACGTAATCAATGTGATTAGAATTATCATCAGAATCGCAAAATAAATGACAAATAGAACATAGAATGATTAGTGTGATTCGAAACCAAAACCAAACATATAACCACACGAATAACTCCTAAAATCAATCCATACTACCCGAAACTCATCAGAATATCTTCGAACACTCTTCCCTCAAAAATCCACAAATACATCTTAATAACAACTTTTGATCTACAAAAACCATTATTGACCATTAAGACAAGGACACCAGTTGTAAGGAGCACGAAACTACTAGTATCCACTTAATAAGAATCAATAATCTAATTACACTGGTGGAATGAAAGTAAACTAGAGAACAACAAGAACTTAATGTTCGATCGACCAAAAATAAGTTAAATCAATGTAACATGATCAACTAAATAGGATCTTCTTGTACATGAATCAAAATCACGCAACTACAGATTGGTGTATAAGAGTATTTACGAAAGCTTTACTAAATACATGGAAAAGGAACTAGTTATACTAAAACATTAAACAACTATAGTTCTATTGTTTGAACGCACTTCTAAACCAACGTAATTAAATATGATTATAATTATCATCAGAATCGCAAAAATAAATGACAAATAGAACATAGAATGATTAGTGTGATGCGAAACCAAAACCAAACATATAACCACACGAATAACTCCTAAAATCAATCCATTACTACCCGAAACTCATCAGAATATCTTCGAACACTCTTCCCTCAAAAATCCACAAATACATCTTAATAACAACTTTTGATCTACAAAAACCATTATTGACCATTAAGACAAAGTTGTAAGGAGCACGAAACTACTAGTATCCACTTAATAAGAATCAATAATCTAATTACAGTGGTGGAATGAAAGTAACCAGAGAATCAACAAGAAACTTAATGTTCGATCGACCAAAAATAAGTTAAATCAATGTAACATGATCAACTAAATAGGATCTTCTTGTACATGAATCAAAATCACGCAAAGCTTTACTAAATACATGGAAAAGGAAACTAGTTATACTAAAACATTAAACAACTATAGTTCTATTGTTTGAACGCACTTCTAAACCAACGTAATTAAATATGATTATAATTATCATCAGAATCGCAAAATAATGACAAATAGAACATAGAATGATTAGTGTGATTCGAAACCAAAACCAAACATATAACCACACGAATAACTCCTAAAATCAATCCATTACTACCCGAAACTCATCAGAACACCTTCGAACACTCTCCCTCAAAAATCCACAAATACATCTTATAACAACTTTTGATCTACAAAACCATTATTGACCATTAAGACAAGACACACCAGTTGTAAGGAGCACGAAACTACTAGTATCCACTTAATAAGAATCAATAATCTAATTACAGTGGTGGAGGGAAAGTAACTAGAGAAATAACAAGAAACGTAATGTTCGATCGAACAAAATAAGTTAAATCAATGTAACATGATCAAGTAAATAGGATCTTCTTGTACATCAATCAAAATTACGCAACTACAGATTGGTGTATAAGAGTATTTACGAAAGCTTTACTAAATACATGGAAAGGAACTAGTTATACTAAAACATTAAACAACTATAGTTCTATTGTTTGAACTCACTTCTAAACCAATGTAATCAAATATGATTATATTTCTTCAGAATCGCAACAATAAAGGACAAATAGAACATAAAATGATTAGTGTGATTCGAAACCAAAACAAAACAAATAACCACACGAATAACTCCTAAAATCAATCCACTACTACTCGAAACTCATCAGAAACACTATGACCATCTTCAACACTCTTCTCTCAAAATACACAAATCCATCTTAATAACAACTGTTGATCTACAAAAATCATTATTCACCATTAGGACAAGGAACCAGTTGTAAAGACCACGAAACTACTCGTATCCACTTAATAAGAATCAATAATCAAATTACAGTGGTGGAATGAAAGTAACCAGATGAACAACAAGAAACGTAATGTTTGATCGATCAAAAATAAGTTAAGTCAATGTAATATGATCAAGTAAATAGGATTTTCTTATACGTCAATCAAAATTATGCAACTACAGATTGGTGTATAAGAGTATTTACGAAAGCATTACTAAATACATAGGAAAGGAACTAGTAATACTAAAACATTAAACAACTATAGTTCTATTGTTTGAACGCACTTCTAAACCAACGTAATCAAATGTGATTAGAATTATCATCAGAATCGCAAAAATAAATGTCAAATAGAACATAGAATGATTAGTGTGATTCGAAACCAAAACCAAACATATAACCACACGAATAACTCCTAAAATCAATCCATTACTACCCGAAACTCATCAGAATATCTTCGAACACTCTTCCCTCAAAAATCCACAAATACATCTTAATAACAACTTTTGATCTACAAAAACCATTATTGACCATTAAGACAAGGACACCAGTTGTAAGGAGCACGAAACTACTAGTATCCACTTAATAAGAATCAATAATAAAATTACAGTGGTGGAATGAAAGTAACCAGAGAATCAACAAGAAACTTAATGTTCGATCGACCAAAAATAAGTTAAATCAATGTAACATGATCAACTAAATAGATCTTCTTGTACATGAATCAAAATCACGCAACTACAGATTGGTGTATAAGAGTATTTACGAAAGCTTTACTAATACATGGAAAGGAAACTAGTTATACTAAAACATTAAACAACTATAGTTCTATTGTTTGAACGCACTTCTAAACCAACGTAATCAAATGTGATTAGAATTATCATCAGAATCGCAAAAATAAATGACAAATAGAACATAGAATGATTAGTGTGATTCGAAACCAAAACCAAACATATAACCACACGAATAACTCCTAAAATCAATCCATTACTACCCGAAACTCATCAGAATATCTTCGAACACTCTTCCCTCAAAAATCCACAAATACATCTTAATAACAACTTTTGATCTACAAAAACCATTATTGACCATTAAGACAAGGACACCAGTTGTAAGGAGCACGAAACTACTAGTATCCACTTAATAAGAATCAATAATCTAATTACACTGGTGGAATGAAAGTAACCAGAGAATCAACAAGAAACTTAATGTTCGATCGACCAAAAATAAGTTAAATCAATGTAACATGATCAACTAAATAGGATCTTCTTGTACATGAATCAAAATCACGCAACTACAGATTGGTGTATAAGAGTATTTACGAAAGCTTTACTAAATACATGGAAAAGGAACTAGTTATACTAAAACATTAAACAACTATAGTTCTATTGTTTGAACGCACTTCTAAACCAACGTAATAAATATTATTATAATTATCATCAGAATCGCAAAAATAAATGACAAATAGAACATAGATGATTAGTGTGATGCGAAACCAAAACCAAACATATAACCACACGAATAACTCCTAAAATCAATCCATTACTACCCGAAACTCATCAGAATATCTTCGAACACTCTTCCCTCAAAAATCCACAAATACATCTTAATAACAACTTTTGATCTACAAAAACCATTATTGACCATTAAGACAAAGTTGTAAGGAGCACGAAACTACTAGTATCCACTTAATAAGAATCAATAATCTAATTACAGTGGTGGAATGAAAGTAACCAGAGAATCAACAAGAAACTTAATGTTCGATCGACCAAAAATAAGTTAAATCAATGTAACATGATCAACTAAATAGGATCTTCTTGTACATGAATCAAAATCACGCAAAGCTTTACTAAATACATGGAAAAGGAAACTAGTTATACTAAAACATTAAACAACTATAGTTCTATTGTTTGAACGCACTTCTAAACCAACGTAATTAAATATGATTATAATTATCATCAGAATCGCAAAAATAAATGACAAATAGAACATAGAATGATTAGTGTGATTCGAAACCAAAACCAAACATATAACCACACGAATAACTCCTAAAATCAATCCATTACTACCCGAAACTCATCAGAACATCTTCGAACACTCTTCCCTCAAAAATCCACAAATACATCTTAATAACAACTTTTGATCTACAAAAACCATTATTGACCATTAAGACAAGGACACCAGTTGTAAGGAGCACGAAACTACTAGTATCCACTTAATAAGAATCAATAATCTAATTACAGTGGTGGAGGGAAAGTAACTAGAGAAATAACAAGAAACGTAATGTTCGATCGAACAAAAATAAGTTAAATCAATGTAACATGATCAAGTAAATAGGATCTTCTTGTACATCAATCAAAATTACGCAACTACAGATTGGTGTATAAGAGTATTTACGAAAGCTTTACTAAATACATGGAAAAGGAACTAGTTATACTAAAACATTAAACAACTATAGTTCTATTGTTTGAACTCACTTCTAAACCAATGTAATCAAATATGATTATAATTTTCTTCAGAATCGCAACAATAAAGGACAAATAGAACATAAATGATTAGTGTGATTCGAAACCAAAACCAAACAAATAACCACAAATAACTCCTAAAATCAATCCACTACTACTCGAAACTCATCAGAAACCACTATGACCATCTTCAAACACTCTTCTCTCAAAAATACACAAATCCATCTTAATAACAACTGTTGATCTACAAAAATCATTATTCACCATTAGGACAAGGAAACAAGTTGTAAAGACCACGAAACTACTCGTATCCACTTAATAAGAATCATAATCAAATACAGTGGTGGAATGAAAGTAACCAGATGAACAACAAGAAACGTAATGTTTGATCGATCAAAAATAAGTTAAGTCAATGTAATATGATCAAGTAAATAGGATTTTCTTATACGTCAATCAAAATTATGCAACTACAGATTGGTGTATAAGAGTATTTACGAAAGCATTACTAAATACATAGGAAAGGAACTAGTAATACTAAAACATTAAACAACTATAGTTCTATTGTTTGAACGCACTTCTAAACCAACGTAATCAAATGTGATTAGAATTATCATCAGAATCGCAAAAATAAATGACAAATAGAACATAGAATGATTAGTGTGATTCGAAACCAAAACCAAACATATAACCACACGAATAACTCCTAAAATCAATCCATTACTACCCGAAACTCATCAGAATATCTTCGAACACTCTTTCCTCAAAAATCCACAAATACATCTTAATAACAACTTTTGATCTACAAAAACCATTATTGACCATTAAGACAAGGACACCAGTTGTAAGGAGCACGAAACTACTAGTATCCACTTAATAATCAATAATCAAATTACAGTGGTGGAATGAAAGTAACCAGAGAATCAACAAGAAACTTAATGTTCGATCGACCAAAAATAAGTTAAATCAATGTAACATGATCAACTAAATAGGATCTTCTTGTACATGAATCAAAATCACGCAACTACAGATTGGTGTATAAGTATTTACGAAAGCTTTACTAAATACATGGAAAAGCTAGTTATACTAAAACATTAAACAACTATAGTTCTATTGTTTGAACGCACTTCTAAACCAACGTAATCAAATGTGATTAGAATTATCATCAGAATCGCAAAATAAATGACAAATAGAACATAGAATGATTAGTGTGATTCGAAAACCAAACCAACATATAACACACACGAATAACTCCTAAAATCAATCCATTACTACCCGAAACTCATCAGAATATCTTCGAACACTCTTCCCTCAAAAATCCCAAATACATCTTAATAACAACTTTTGATCTACAAAAACCATTATTGACCATTAAGACAAGGACACCAGTTGTAAGGAGCACGAAACTACTAGTATCCACTTAATAAGAATCAATAATCAAATACAGTGGTGGAATGAAAGTAACCAGAGATCAACAAGAACTTAATGTTCGATCGACCAAAAATAAGTTAATCAATGTACATGATCAACTAAATAGGATCTTCTTGTACATGAATCAAAATCACGCAACTACAGATTGGTGTATAAGAGTATTTACGAAAGCTTTACTAAATACATGGAAAAGGAACTAGTTATACTAAAACATTAAACAACTATAGTTCTATTGTTTGAACGCACTTCTAAACCAACGTAATCAAATGTGATTAGAATTATCATCAGAATCGCAAAAATAAATGACAAATAGAACATAGAATGATTAGTGTGATTCGAAACCAAAACCAAACATATAACCACACGAATAACTCCTAAAATCAATCCATTACTACCCGAAACTCATAAGAATATCTTCGAACACTCTTCCCTCAAAAATCCACAAATACATCTTAATAACAACTTTTGATCTACAAAAACCATTATTGACCATTAAGACAAGGACACCAGTTGTAAGGAGCACGAAACTACTAGTATCCACTTAATAAGAATCAATAATCAAATTACAGTGGTGGAATGAAAGTAACCAGAGAATCAACAAGAAACTTAATGTTCGATCGACCAAAAATAAGTTAAATCAATGTAACATGATCAACTAAATAGGATCTTCTTGTACATGAATCAAAATCACGCAACTACAGATTGGTGTATAAGAGTATTTACGAAAGCTTTACTAAATACATGGAAAAGGAACTAGTTATACTAAAACATTAAACAACTATAGTTCTATTGTTTGAACGCACTTCTAAACCAACGTAATTAAATATGATTATAATTATCATCAGAATCGCAAAAATAAATGACAAATAGAACATAGAATGATTAGTGTGATTCGAAACCAAAACCAAACATATAACCACACGAATAACTCCTAAAATCAATCCATTACTACCCGAAACTCATCAGAATATCTTCGAACACTCTTCCCTCAAAAATCCACAAATACATCTTAATAACAACTTTTGATCTACAAAAACCATTATTGACCATTAAGACAAGGACACCAGTTGTAAGGAGCACGAAACTACTAGTATCCACTTAATAAGAATCAATAATCTAATTACACTGGTGGAATGAAAGTAACCAGAATCAACAAGAAACTTATGTTCGATCGACCAAAAATAAGTTAAATCAATGTAATGATCAACTAAATAGGATCTTCTTGTACATGAATCAAAATCACGCAACTACAGATTGGTGTATAAGTATTTACGAAAGCTTTACTAAATACATGGAAAAGGAACTAGTTATACTAAAACATTAAACAACTATAGTTCTATTGTTTGAACGCACTTCTAAACCAACGTAATTAAATATGATTATAATTATCATCAGAATCGCAAAAATAAATGACAAATAGAACATAGAATGATTAGTGTGATGCGAAACCAAAACCAAACATATAACCACACGAATAACTCCTAAAATCAATCCATTACTACCCGAAACTCATCAGAATATCTTCGAACACTCTTCCCTCAAAAATCCACAAATACATCTTAATAACAACTTTTGATCTACAAAAACCATTATTGACCATTAAGACAAAGTTGTAAGGAGCACGAAACTACTAGTATCCACTTAATAAGAATCAATAATCTAATTACAGTGGTGGAATGAAAGTAACCAGAGAATCAACAAGAAACTTAATGTTCGATCGACCAAAAATAAGTTAAATCAATGTAACATGATCAACTAAATAGGATCTTCTTGTACATGAATCAAAATCACGCAAAGCTTTACTAAATACATGGAAAAGGAAACTAGTTATACTAAAACATTAAACAACTATAGTTCTATTGTTTGAACGCACTTCTAAACCAACGTAATTAAATATGATTATAATTATCATCAGAATCGCAAAAATAAATGACAAATAGAACATAGAATGATTAGTGTGATTCGAAACCAAAACCAAACATATAACCACACGAATAACTCCTAAAATCAATCCATTACTACCCGAAACTCATCAGAACATCTTCGAACACTCTTCCCTCAAAAATCCACAAATACATCTTAATAACAACTTTTGATCTACAAAAACCATTATTCCATAAGACAAGGACACCAGTTGTAAGGAGCACGAAACTACTAGTATCCACTTAATAAGAATCAATAATCTAATTACAGTGGTGGAGGGAAGTAACTAGAGAAATAACAAGAAACGTAATGTTCGATCGAACAAAAATGTTAAATCAATGTAACATGATCAAGTAAATAGGATCTTCTTGTACATCAATCAAAATTACGCAACTACAGATTGGTGTATAAGAGTATTTACGAAAGCTTTACTAAATACATGGAAAAGGAACTAGTTATACTAAAACATTAAACAACTATAGTTCTATTGTTTGAACTCACTTCTAAACCAATGTAATCAAATATGATTATAATTTTCTTCAGAATCGCAACAATAAAGGACAAATAGAACATAAAATGATTAGTGTGATTCGAAACCAAAACCAAACAATAACCACACGAATAACTCCTAAAATCAATCCACTACTACTCGAAACTCATCAGAAACCACTATGACCATCTTCAACACTCTTCTCTCAAAAATACACAAATCCATCTTAATAACAACTGTTGATCTACAAAATCATTATTCACCATTAGACAAGGAACCAGTTGTAAAGACCACGAAACTACTCGTATCCACTTAATAAGAATCAATAATCAAATTACAGTGGTGGAATGAAAGTAACCAGATGAACAACAAGAAACGTAATGTTTGATCGATCAAAAATAAGTTAAGTCAATGTAATATGATCAAGTAAATAGGATTTTCTTATACGTCAATCAAAATTATGCAACTACAGATTGGTGTATAAGAGTATTTACGAAAGCATTACTAAATACATAGGAAAGGAACTAGTAATACTAAAACATTAAACAACTATAGTTCTATTGTTTGAACGCACTTCTAAACCAACGTAATCAAATGTGATTAGAATTATCATCAGAATCGCAAAAATAAATGACAAATAGAACATAGAATGATTAGTGTGATTCGAAACCAAAACCAAACATATAACCACACGAATAACTCCTAAAATCAATCCATTACTACCCGAAACTCATCAGAATATCTTCGAACACTCTTCCCTCAAAAATCCACAAATACATCTTAATAACAACTTTTGATCTACAAAAACCATTATTGACCATTAAGACAAGGACACCAGTTGTAAGGAGCACGAAACTACTAGTATCCACTTAATAAGAATCAATAATCAAATTACAGTGGTGGAATGAAAGTAACCAGAGAATCAACAAGAAACTTAATGTTCGATCGACCAAAAATAAGTTAAATCAATGTAACATGATCAACTAAATAGGATCTTCTTGTACATGAATCAAAATCACGCAACTACAGATTGGTGTATAAGAGTATTTACGAAAGCTTTACTAAATACATGGAAAAGGAACTAGTTATACTAAAACATTAAACAACTATAGTTCTATTGTTTGAACGCACTTCTAAACCAACGTAATCAAATGTGATTAGAATTATCATCAGAATCGCAAAAATAAATGACAAATAGAACATAGAATGATTAGTGTGATTCGAAACCAAAACCAAACATATAACCACACGAATAACTCCTAAAATCAATCCATTACTACCCGAAACTCATCAGAATATCTTCGAACACTCTTCCCTCAAAAATCCACAAATACATCTTAATAACAACTTTTGATCTACAAAAACCATTATTGACCATTAAGACAAGGACACCAGTTGTAAGGACACGAAACTACTAGTATCCACTTAATAAGAATCAATAATCAAATTACAGTGGTGGAATGAAAGTAACCAGAGAATCAACAAGAACTTAATGTTCGATCGACCAAAAATAAGTTAAATCAATGTAACATGATCAACTAAATAGGATCTTCTTGTACATGAATCAAAATCACGCAACTACAGATTGGTGTATAGAGAGTATACGAAAGCTTACTAAATACATGGAAAAGAACTAGTTATACTAAAACATTAAACAACTATAGTTCTATTGTTTGAACGCACTTCTAAACCAACGTAATCAAATGTGATTAGAATTATCATCAGAATCGCAAAAATAAATGACAAATAGACATAGAATGATTAGTGTGATTCGAAACCAAAACCAAACATATAACCACACGAATAACTCCTAAAATCAATCCATTACTACCCGAAACTCATAAGAATATCTTCGAACACTCTTCCCTCAAAAATCCACAAATACATCTTAATAACACTTTTGATCTACAAAACCATTATTGACCATTAAGACAAGGACACCAGTTGTAAGGAGCACGAAACTACTAGTATCCACTTAATAAGAATCAATAATCAAATTACAGTGGTGGAATGAAAGTAACCAGAGAATCAACAAAACTTAATGTTCGATCGACCAAAAATAGTTAAATCAATGTAACATGATCAACTAAATAGGATCTTCTTGTACATGAATCAAAATCACGCAACTACAGATTGGTGTATAAGAGTATTTACGAAGCTTTACTAAATACATGGAAAAGGAACTAGTTATACTAAAACATTAAACAACATAGTTTCTATTGTTTGAACGCACTTCTAAACCAACGTAATTAAATATGATTATAATTATCATCAGAATCGCAAAATAAATGACAAATAGAACATAGAATGATTAGTATGATTCGAAACCAAAACCAACATATAACCACACGAATAACTCCTAAAATCAATCCATTACTACCCGAAACTCATCAGAATATCTTCGAACACTCTTCCCTCAAAAATCCACAAATACATCTTAATAACAACTTTTGATCTACAAAACCATTATTGACCATTAAGACAAGACACACCAGTTGTAAGGAGCACGAAACTACTAGTATCCACTTAATAAGAATCAATAATCTAATTACAGTGGTGGAATGAAAGTAACCAGAGAATCAACAAGAAACTTAATGTTCGATCGACCAAAAATAAGTTACATCAATGTAACATGATCAACTAAATAGGATCTTCTTGTACATGAATCAAAATCACGCAACTACAGATTGGTGTATAAGAGTATTTACGAAAGCTTTACTAAATACATGGAAACGGAACTAGTTATACTAAAACATTAAACAACTATAGTTCTATTGTTTGAACGCACTTCTAAACAATGTAATTAAATATGATTATAATTATCATCAGAATCGCAAAAATAAATGACAAATAGAACATAGAATGATTAGTGTGATTCGAAACCAAAACCAAACATATAACCACACGAATAACTCCTAAAATCAATCCATTACTACCCGAAACTCATCAGAACATCTTCGAACACTCTTCCCTCAAAAATCCACAAATACATCTTAATAACAACTTTTGATCTACAAAAACCATTATTGACCATTAAGACAAGGACACCAGTTGTAAGGAGCACGAAACTACTGGTATCCACTTAATAAGAATCAATAATCAATTACAGTGGTGGAGGGAAGTAACTAGAGAAATAACAAGAAACGTAATGTTCGTCGAACAAAATAAGTTAAATCAATGTAACATGGTCAAGTAAATAGGATCTTCTTGTACATCAATCAAAATTACGCAACTACAGATTGGTGTATAAGAGTATTTACGAAAGCTTTACTAAATACATGGAAAAGGAACTAGTTATACTAAACATTAAACAACTATAGTTCTATTGTTTGAACTCACTTCTAAACCAATGTAATCAAATATGATTATAATTTTCTTCAGAATCGCAACAATAAAGACAAATAGAACATAAAATGATTAGTGTGATTCGAAACCAAAACCAAACAATAACCACACGAATAACTCCTAAAATCAATCCACTACTACTCGAAACTCATCAGAAACCACTATGACCATCTTCAACACTCTTCTCTCAAAACACACATCCATCTTAATAACAACTGTTGATCTACAAAAATCATTATTCATCATTAGGACAAGGAAACAAGTTGTAAGACCACGAAACTACTCGTATCCACTTAATAAGAATCATAATCAAATTACAGTGGTGGAATGAAAGTAACCAGATGACAACAAGAAACGTAATGTTTGATCGATCAAAAATAAGTTAAGTCAATGTAATATGATCAAGTAAATAGGATTTTCTTGTACGTCAATCAAAATTATGCAACTACAGATTGGTGTATAAGAGTATTTACGAAAGCATTACTAAATACATAGGAAAGGAACTAGTAATACTAAAACATTAAACAACTATAGTTCTATTGTTTGAACGCACTTCTAAACCAATGTAATCAAATGTGATTAGAATTATCATCAGAATCGCAAAAATAAATGACAAATAGAACATAGAATGATTAGTGTGATTCGAAACCAAAACCAAACATATAACCATACGAATAACTCCTAAAATCAATCCATTACTACCCGAAACTCATCAGAATATCTTCAAACACTCTTCCTTCAAAAATCCACAAATATTTCTTAATAACAACTTTTGATCTACAAAAATCATTATTGACCATTAAGACAAGGACACCAGTTGGAAGGAGCACGAAACTACTGGTATCCACTTAATAAAAATCAATAATCTAATTACAGTGGTGGAATGAAAGTAACCAGAGAATCAACAAGAAACGTAATGTTTGATCGAACAAAAATAAGTTAAATCAATGTAACATAATCAAGTAAATAGGATCTTCTTGCACATGAATCAAAATTACGCAACTACAAATTGGTGTATAAGAGTATTTACGAAAGCTTTACTAAATACATGAAAAAGGAACTAGTTATACTAAAACATTAAACAATTATAGTTGTATTGTTTGAACGCACTTCTAAACCAACGTAATTAAATATGATTATAATTATCATCAGAATCGCAAAAATAAGTGACAAATAGAACATAAAATGATTAGTGTGATTCGAAACCAAAACCAAACATATAACCACACGAATAACTCCTAAAATCAATCCATTACTACCCGAAACTCATCAGAACATCTTCGAACACTCTTCCTGCAAAAATCCACAAATACATCTTAATAACAACTTTTGATCTACAAAAACCATTATTGACCATTATGACAAGGACACCAGTTGTAAGGAGCACGAAACTACTGGTATCCACTTAATAAGAATCAATAATCTAATTACAGTGGTGGAATGAAAGTAACCAGAGAAAGAACAAGAAACGTAATGTTCGATCGAACAAAAATAAGTTAAATCAATGTAACATGATCAAGTAAATATGATCTTCTTGTACATAAATCAAAATTACGCAATTACAGATTGGTGTATAAGAGTATTTACGAAAGCTTTACTAAATATACGGAAAAGGATCTAGTTATACTAAAACATTATACAACTATAGTTCTATTGTTTGAACGCACTTCTAAACCAATGTAATCAAATATAAATATAATTTTCATCAGAATCGCAACAATAAATGACAAATAAAGCATAAAATGATTAGTGTGATTCGAAACCAAAACCAAACGTATAACCAAACGAAAAACTCTTAAAATCAATCCACTACTAGTCGAAACTCATCAGAAACCACTATAACCAACTTCGAACACTCTTCTGTCAAAAATCCACAAATCCATCTTCATAACAACTTTTGATCTACAAAAACCATTATTCACCATTACGACAACGAAACCAGTTGTAAGGACCACGAAACTACTCGTATCCACTTAATAAGAATCAATAATCTAATTACAGTGGTGGAATGAAAGTAACGAGAGAAACAAAAAGAAATGTAATGTTCGATCGAACAAAAATAAGTTAAATCAATGTAACATGATCAAGAAAATAGGATCTTCTTGTACATCAATCAAAATTATGCAACTACAGATTGGTGTGTAAGAGTATTTACGAAAGCTTTACTAAATAAATGGAAAAGGAACTAGTTATACAAAAACATTAAACAACTATAGTTCTATTGTTTGAATGCACTTCTAAACCAACGTAATCAAATATGATTATAATTATCATCACAATCGCAAAAATAAATGACAAATAGAACATAGAATGATTAATGTGATTCGAAACCAAAACCAAACATATAACCACACGAATAACTCCTAAAATCAAACCATTACTACCTGAAACTAATCAGAAACCTCTACAACCATCTTCGAACACTCTTCCCTCAAAAATCCACAAATACATCTTAATAACGACTGTTGATCTACAAAAACCATTATTGACCATTAAGACAATGACACCAGTTGTAAGGAGCACGAAACTACTAGTATCCACTTAATAAGAATCAATAATCCAGTTACAGTGGTGGAATGAAAGTAACCAGAGAATCAACAAGAAACGTAATGTTCGATGGAACAAAAATAAGTTAAATCAATGTAACATGATCATGTAAATACGATCTTCTTCTACATCAATCAAAATTATGCAACTACAGATTGGTGTATAAAAGTATTTACGAAAGCATTACTAAATACATCGGAAACGAACTAGTTATACTATAACATTAAACAACTATAGTTCTAATGTTTGAACGCACTTCTAAACCAACGTAATCAAATATGATTATAATTATCATCAGAATCATAAAAAAGACAAATAGAACATAGAGATAGTGTGATTCGAAACCAAAACCAAACATATAACCACACGAATAAGTCCTAAAATCAATCCACTACTACTCGAAACTCATCAGAAACCACTATAACCATCTTCGAACACTCTTCTCTCAAAAATCCACTAATCCATCTTAATAACAACTGTTGATCTACAAAAACCCAGTATTCACCATTAAGACAAGAAAACCAGTTGTAAAGACCACGAAACTACTCGTATCCACTTAATAAGAATCAATAATCAAATTACAATGATGGAATGAAAGTAACCAGACAAACAACAAGAACTTTAATGTTTGATAGATCAAAAATAAGACAAACAACAAGAACTTTAATGTTTGATAGATCAAAAATAAGTTAAATCAGTGTAACATGATCAAGTAAATAAGATTTTCTTGTATGTCAATCAAAATTATGCAACTACAGATTGGTGTATAAGAGTATTTACAAAAGCAATACTAAATACATGGGAAACAAATTAGTTATACTAAAACATTAAACAACTATAGTTCTATTGTTTGAATGCACTTCTAAACCAACGTAATCAAATATGATTATAATTATCATCAAAATCGCAAAAATAAATGACAAATAGAACATAGAATGATTAGTGTGATTTGAAACCAAAACCAAACATATAACCACACGAATAACTCCTTAAATCAATCCACTACTACTCGAAACTCATCAGAAACCACTATAACCATCTTCGAACACACTTCTCTCAAAAATCCACAAATCCATCTTAATAACAACTGTTGATCTACAAAAACCATTATTCACCATTAAGACAAGGAAACCAGTTGTAAGGACCACGAAAGTGCTCGTATCCACTTAATAAGAATCAATAATCAAATTACAGTGGTGGAATGAAAGTAACTAGACAAACAACAAGAAACGTAATGTTTGACGGATCAAAAATAAGTTAAATCAATGTAACATGATCAAGTAAAAAAGATTTTCTTGTATGTCAATCAAAATTATGCAACTACAGATTGGTGTATAAGAGTATTTACGAAAGCAATACTAAATAAATGGGAAACAAACTAGTTATACTAAAACATTAAACAACTATAGTTCTATTGTTTGAACGCACTTCGAAACCAATGTAATCAAATATGATTATAATTATCATCAGAATCGGAACAATAAATCACAAATGAACATAGAATCATTAGTGTGATTTGAAATAAAAACCAAACAAATAACCACACGAATAACTCCTAAAATCAATCCACTACTAACCAAAACTCATCAGAAGACTCTGTAATCATCTTCGAACACTTTTCCCTCTGAAGTCCACAAATCCATATTAATAACAACTGTTGATTTACAAAAACCATTATTGACCATTAAGACAAGGACACTAGTTGTAAGGACCATGAAACTACTCGTATCCACTTAATAAGATCAATAATCAAATTAAAGTGGTGGAATGAATGTAACAAGATGAACAACAAGAAACATAATGTTTGATCGATCAAAAATAAGTTAAATTAATGTAATATGATCAAGTAAATAGGATTTTCTTGTACGTCAAAAAAAATTGTGCAACTAGAGATTGGTGTATAAGAGTATTTACGAAAGCATTACTAAATACATGGAAAGCGAACTAGTTATACTAAAACATTAAACAACTATAGTTCTATTGTTTGAACGCACTTCTAAACCAACGTAATCAAATATGATTATAATTATCATCAGAATCGCAAAAATAAATGACAAATAGAACATAGAATGATTAGTGTGATTCGAAACCAAAACCAAACATATAACCACACGAATAACTACTAAAAGCAATCCACTACTACTCGAAACTCATCAGAAACCACTATAACCATCTTCGAACACACTTCACTCAAAAATCCACAAATTCATCTTAATAACAACTGTTGATCTACAAACACCATTATTCACCATTAAGACAAGGAAACCAGTTGTAAGGACCACGAAACTGCTCGTATCCACTTAATAAGAATCAATAATCAAATTACAGTGGTGGAATGAAAGTAACCAGACAAACAACAAGAAACGTAATGTTTGATGGATCAAAAATAAGTTAAATCAATATAACATGATCAAGTAAAAAAGATTTTCTTGTATGTCAATCAAAATTATGCAACTACAGATTAGTGTATAAGAGTATTTACGAAAGCAATACTAAATAAATGGGAAACAAACTAGTTATACTAAAACATTAAACAACTATAGTTCTATTGTTTGAACGCACTTCGAAACCAATGTAATAAAATATGATTATAATTATCATCAGAATCGCAAAAATAAATGACAAATAGAACATAGAATGATTAGTGTGATTCGAAACCAAAACCAAACATATAACCACACGAATAACTCCTAAAATCAATCCACTACTACTCGAAACTCATCAGAAACCACTATAACCATCTTCGAACACTCTTCACTCAAAAATCCACAAATCCATCTTAATAACAACTGTTGATCTACAAAAACCATTATTCACCATTAAGACCAGGAAACCAGTTGTAAGGACCACGAAACTGCTCATATCCACTTAATAAGAATCAATAATCAAATTACAGTGGTGGAAGGAAAGTAACTAGACAAACAACAAGAAACGTAATGTTTGATGGATCAAAAATAAGTTAAATCAATGTAACATGATTAAGTAAAAAAGATTTTCTTGTATGTCAATCAAAATTATGCAACTACAGATTAGTGTTAAGAGTATTTAAGAAAGCAATACTAAATAAATGGGAAACAAACTAGTTATACTAAAACATTAAACAACAATAGTTCTATTGTTTGAACACACTTCGAAACCAATGTAATCAAATATGATTATAATTATCATCAGAATCACAACAATAAATCACAAATGAACATAGAATCATTAGTGTGATTTGAAATAAAAACCAAACAAATAACCACACGAATAACTCTTAAAATCAATCCACTACTAACCGAAACTCATCAGATGACTCTGTAATCATCTTCGAACACTTTTCCCTCTGAAGTCCACAAATCCAAATTAATAACAACTGCTGATCTACAAAAATCATTATTGACCATTAAGACAAGGATGCTAGTTGTAAGGACCACGAAACTACTCGTATCCACTTAATAAGATCAATAATCAAATTATAGTGGTGGAATGAATGTAACCAGATGAACAACAAGAAACGTAATGTTTGATCGATCAAAAATAAGTTAAGTTAATGAATATGATCAAGTAAATAGGATTTCTTGTACGTCAATAAAAATTATGCAACTAGAGATTGGTGTATAAGAGTATTTACGAAAGCATTACTAAATACATGGGAAACGAACCAGTTATACTATAACATTAAACAACTATAGTTCTAATATTTGAACGCACTTCTAAACCAACGTAATCAAATATGATTATAATTATCATCAGAATCGCAAAAATAAATGACAAATAGAACATAGAATGATTAGTGTGATTCGAAACCAAAACCAAACATATAACCACACGAATAACTCCTAAAATCAATCCACTACTACTTGAAACTCATCAGAAACCACTATAACCATCTTCGAACACTCTTCTCTCAAAAATCCACAAATCCATCTTAATAATAACTGTTGATCTACAAAAACCATTATTCACCATTAAGACAAGAAAACCAGTTGTAAGGACCACGAAACTACTCGTATCCACTTAATAAGAATCAATATTCAAATTACAGTGGTGGAATGAAAGTAAATAGACAAACAACAAGAACTCTAATGTTTGATAGATCAAAAATAAGTTAAATCAGTGTAACATGATCAAGTAAAGAAGATTTTCTTGTATGTCAAATAAAATTATGCAACTACAGATTGGTGTATAAGAGTATTTACAAAAGCAATACTAAATACATGGGAAACAAACTAGTTATACTAAAACATTAAACAACTATAGTTCTATTGTTTGAACGCACTTCGAAACCAATGTAATCAAATAAGATTATGATTATCATCAGAATCGCAACAATAAATCACAAATGAACATAGAATCATTAGTGTGATTTGAAATAAAAACAAACAAATAACCACACGAATAACTCCTAAAATCAATCCACTACTAACCGAAACTCATCAGAAGACTCTGTAATCATCTTCGAACACTTTTCCCTCGGAAGTCCACAACTCCATATTAATAACAACTGTTGATCTACAAAAACCATTATTGACCATTAAGACAAGGACACTGGTTGTAAGGACCACGAAACTACTCGTATCCACTTAATAAGATCAATAATCAAATTAAAGTGGTGGATTGAATGTAACCAGATGAACAACAAGGAACATAATGTTTGATAGATCAAAAATAAGTTAAATTAATGTAATATGATCAAGTAAATAGGATTTTCTTGTACGTTAATAAAAATTATGCAACTAGAGATTGGTGTATAAGAGTATTTACGAAAGCATTACTAAATACATGGAAAGCGAACTAGTTATACTAAAACATTAAACAACTATAGTTCTAATATTTGAACGCACTTCTAAACCAACGTAATCAAATATGATTATAATTATCATCAGAATCGCAAAAATAAATGACAAATAGAACATAGAATATTTAGTGTGATTCGAAACCAAAACCAAACATATAACCACACGAATAACTCCTAAAATCAATCCACTACTACTCGAAACTCATCAGAAATCACTATAACCATCTTCGAACACTCTTCTCTCAAAAATCCACAAATCCACTTGTAAGGAGCACGAAACTACTCGCATCTACTTAATAAGAATTAATAATCCAATTAAAGTGGTGGAATGAAAGTAACCAGACAAACAAAAAGAAACGTAATGTTTGATGGATCAAAAATAAGTTAAATCAATGTAACATGATCAAGTAAAAAAGATATTCTTGTATGTCAATCAAAATTATGCAACTACAGATTCGTGTATAAGAGTATTTACGAAAGCAATACTAAATAAATGGGAAACAAACTAGTTATACTAAAACATTAAACAACTATAGTTCTATTGTTTGAACGCACTTCGAAACCAATGTAATCAAATATGATTATAATTATCATCAGAATCGTAAAAATAAATGACAAATAGAACATAGAATGATTAGTGTGATTCGAAACCAAAACCAAACATATAACCACACGAATAACTCCTAAAATCAATCCACTACTACTCGAAACTCATCAGAAACCACTATAACCATCTTCGAACACTCTTCTCTCAAAAATCCACAAATCCATCTTAATAACAACTGTTGATCTACAAAAACCATTATTCACTATTAACACAATGAAACTAGTTGTAAGGACCACGAAACTACTCGTATCCACTTAATAAGAATCAATAATCAAATTACAGTGGTGGACTGAAAGTAACAAGACAAACAACAAGAAACGTAATGTTTGATGGATCAAAAATAAGTTAAATCAATGTAACATGATCAAGTAAATAAGATTTTCTTGTATGTCAATCAAAATTATGCAACTACAGATTGGTCTATAAGAGTATTTACGAAAGCATTACTAAATACATGGGAAAGGAACTAGTTATACTAAAATATTAAACAACAATAGTTCTATTGTTTGAACGCACTTCTAAACTAACGTAATCAAATATGATTATAATTATCATTAGAATCGCAAAAATAAATGACAAATAGAACATAGAATGATTAGTGTGATTCAAAAACAAACCAAACATATAACCACACGAATAACTCCTAAAATCAATCCATTATTTCCCAAAACTCATCAGAAACCTCTACAACCATCTTCGAACACTCTTCCCTCAAAAATCTACAAATACATCTTAATAACATCTTTTGATCTACAAAAACCATTATTGACCATTAAGACAAGGACACCAGTTGTAAGGAGCATGTAACTACTCGTATCCAATTAATAAGAATCAATAATCAAATTACAGTGATGGAATGAAAGTAACCAGACAAACAACAAAAAACAAAATGTTTGGTGGATTAAAAAGAAGTTAAATCAATGTAATATGATCAAGTACATGGGATTTTCTCATACGTCAATCAAAATTATGCAACTACAGATTTGTGTATAAGAGTATTTATGAAAGCATTACTAAATGCATGGGAAAGGAACTAGTTATACTAAAACATTAAACAACTATAGTTCTATTGTTTGAACACACTTCTAAATCAATGTAGTCAAATATAATTATAATTATCATCAGAATAGCAACATTAAATGACAAATAGAACATAGAATGATTAGTGTGATTCGAAACTAAAACCAAACATTTAACCACACGAATAACTCCTAAAATCAATCCACTACTATCCGAAACTCATCAGAAACCACTATAACCATCTTCGAACACTTTTCTCTCAAAAATCCACAAATCCATCTTAATAACAACCGTTGATCTACAAAAACCATTATTCACCATTAAGACAAGGAAACCACTTGTAAGGAGCACGAAACTACTCGTATCCACTTAATAAAAATCAATAATCAAATTACAGTGGTAGAATGAAAGTAATCAGACAAACAACAAAAAACAAAATGTTTGGGGGATTAAAAAAAAGTTAAATCAATGTAATATGATCAAGTAAATAGGATTTTCTTGTACGTCAATCAAAATTATGAAACTATAGATTTGTGTATAAGAGTATTTACGAAAGCATTACTAAATACATGGGAAAGGAACTTGTTATACTAAAACATTAAACAAGTATAGTTCTATTGTTTGAACGCACTTCTAAACCAACGTAATCAAATATGATTATAATTATCATCAGAATCGCAAAAATAAATGTCAAATAGAACATAGAATGATTAGTGTGATTCAAAAACAAAACCAAACATATAACCACACGAATAACTCCTAAAATCAATCCATTATTTCCCAAAACTCATCAGAAACCTCTACAACCATCTTCAAACACTCTTCCCTCAAAAATCCACAAATACATCTTAATAACAACTTTTGATCTACAAAAACCATTATTGACCATTAAGACAAGGACACTAGTTGTAAGGAGCACGTAACTACTCGTATCCATTAATAAGAATCAATAATCAAATTAAGTGTGTGAATGAAAGTAACCAGACAAACACAAAAACAAAATGTTTGGTGGATTAAAAAGAAGTTAAATCAATGTATAGATCAAGTAAATAGGATTTTCTCATACGTCAATCAAATTATGCAACTACAGATTTGTGTATAAGAGTATTTACGAAAGCATTACTAAATACATGGAAAGGAACTAGTTATACTAAAACATTAAACAACTATAGTTCTATTGTTTGAACGCACTTCTAAATCAATGTAATCAAATATATTATAATTATCATCAGAATCGCAACAATAATGACAAATAGAACATAGAATGATTATGTGATTCGAAACCAAAACCAAACATATAACCACACGAATAACTCTTAAAATCAATCCACTACTATCCGAAACTCATCAGAAACCACTATAACCATCTTCGAACACTCTTCTCTCAAAAATCCACAATCCATCTTAATAACAACTGTTGATCTACAAAACCATTATTCACCATTAAGACAAGAAACCAGTTGTAAGGACCACGAAACTACTCGTATCCACTTAATAAGAATCAATAATCAAATTACAGTGATGGACTGAAAGTAACCAGACAAACAACAAGAAACCTAATGTTTGATGGATCAAAAATAAGTTAAATCAATGTAACATGATCAAGTAAATAAAATTTTCTTGTATGTCAATCAAAATTATGTAACTACAGATTGGTTTATAAGAGTATTTACGAAAGCATTACTAAATACATGGGAAAGGAACTAGTTATACTAAAACATTAAACAACAATAGTTCTATTGTTTGAACGCACTTCTAAAACAACGTAATCAAATATGATTATAATTATCATTAGAATCGCAAAAATAAATGACAAATAGAACATAGAATGATTAGTGTGATTCAAAAACAAAACCAAACATATAACCACACGAATAACTCCTAAAATCAATCCATTACTTCACAAAACTCATCAGAAACCTCTACAACCATCTTCAAACACTCTTCCCTCAAAAATCCACAAATACATCTTAATAACAACTTTTGATCTACAAAAACCATTATTTACCATTAAGACAAGGACACCAGTTGTGAGGAGCTCGTAACTACTCGTATCCACTTAAGAAGAATCAATAATCAAATTACAGTGGTGGAATGAAAGTAATCATACAAACAACAAAAAACAAAATGTTTGGGGGATTAAAAAGAAGTTAAATCAATGTAATATGATCAAGTAAATAGGATTTTCTTGTACGTCAATCAAAATTATGCAACTATAGATTTGTGTATAAGAGTATTTACGAAAGCATTACTAAATACATGGGAAAGGAACTTGTTATACTAAAACATTAAACAAGTATAGTTCTATTGTTTGAACGCGCTTCTAAACCAACTTAATCAAATATGATTATAATTATCATCAGAATTGCAAAAATAAATGACAAATAGAACATAGAATTATTAGTGTGATTCAAAAACAAAACCAAACATATAACCACACGAATAACTCCAAAAATCAATCCATTATTACCCAAAACTCATCAGAAACCTCTACAACCATCTTCCACATCTTCGACACTCTTCCCTCAAAAATCCACAAATACATCTTAGTAACAACTTTTGATCTACAAAAACCATTATTGACCATTAAGACAAGGACACCAGTTGTAAGGAGTACGTAACTACTCGTATCCAATTAATAAGAATCAATAATCAAATTACAGTGGTGGAATGAAAGTAACCAGACAAACAACAAAAAACGTAATGTTTGGTGGATTAAAAAAAAGTTAAATCAATGTAATATGATCAAGTAAATAGGATTTTCTTGTACGTAAATCAAAATTATGCAACTAAAGATTTATGTATAAGAGTATTTGTGAAAGCATTACTAAATACATGGGAATGGAACTAGTTATACTAAAACATTAAACAACTATAGTTCTATTGTTTGAACGCACTTCTATATCAATGTAGTCAAATATGATTATAATTATCATCAGAATCGCAACAATAAATGACAAATAGCACTTAGAATGATTAGTCTGATTCAAAATCAAAACCAAACATATAACCACACGAATAACTTCTAAAATAAATCCACTACTTTCCGAAACTCATCAGAAACCACTATAACCATCTTCGAACATTCTTCTCTCAAAAATCCACAAATCCATCTTAATAACAAATGTTGATTTACAAAAACCATTATTCACCATTACGACAATAAAACCAGTTCTAAGGAGCACGTAACTACTCGTATCCACTTAATAAGAATCAATAATCAAATTAGAGTGGTTGAATGAAAGTAACCAGACAAACAACAAAAAACAAAATGTTTTGTTGATTAAAAAGAAGTTAAATCAATGTAATATGATCAAGTAAATAGGATTTTCTTGTACGTCAATCAAATTTATGCGACAACTGATTTGTGTATAAGAGTATTTACGAAAGCATTACTAAATACATAGGAAAGGAACTAGTTATACTAAAACATTAAACAACTATAGTTCTATTGTTTGAACGCACTTCTAAACCAACGTCATCAAATATGATTATAATTATCGTCAGAATCGCAACAATAAATGACAAATAGAACATAGAATGATTAGTCTGATTCGAAACCAAAACCAGACATATAACCACATGAATAACTCCTAAAATCAATCCACTACTATCCGAAACTCATCAAAAACCACTATAACCATCATCGAACACTCTTCTCTCAAAAATCCATAAATCAATCTTAATAACAACTGTTGATCTACAAAAACCATTATTCACGATTAAGACAATGAAACTAGTTGTAAGGACCATGAAACTACTCGTATCCACTTAATAAGAATCAATAATCAAATTACAGTGGTGGAATGAAAGTAACAGACAAACAACAAGAAACGTAATTTTTGATGGATCAAAAATAAGTTAAATCAATGTAACATGATCAAGTAAATAAGATTTTCTTGTATGTCAATCAAAATTATACAACTACAGATTGGTGTATAAGAATATTTACGAAAGCATTACTAAATACATGGGAAAGGAACTAGTTGTACTAAAAAATTAAACAACTATAGTTCTATTGTTTGAACGCACTTCTAAACCAACGTAATCAAATATGATTATAGTTATCGTCAGAATCGCAACAATAAATGACAAATAGAACATAGAATGATTAGTCTGATTCGAAACCAAAACCAAACATATAACCACATGAATAACTCCTAAAATCAATCCACTACTATCCGAAAGTCATCAGAAACCACTATAACCATCTTCGAACACTCTTCTCTCAAAAATCCATACATACATCTTAATAACAACTGTTGATCTACAAAAACCATTATTCACGATTAAGACAATGAAACTAGTTGTAAGGACCACGAAACTACTCGTATCCACTTAATAAGAATCAATAATCAAATTACAGTGGTGGAATGAAAGTAACAGACAAACAACAAGAAATGTAATGTTTGATGGATCAAAAATAAGTTAAATCAATGTAACATGATCAAGTAAATAAGATTTTCTTGTATGTCAATCAAAATTATGCAACTACAGATTGGTGTACAAGAGTATTTACGAAAGGATTACTAAATACATGGCAAAGGAACTAGTTATACTAAAACATTAAACAACTATAGTTCTATTGTTTGAACGCACTTCTAAATCAATGTAGTCAAATATGATTATAATTATCATCAGAATAGCAACAATAAATGACAACTAGAACATAGAACGATTAGTGTGATTCGAAACAAAAACCAAACATTTAACCACACGAATAACTCCTAAAATCAATCCACTACTATCCGAAACTCATCAGAAACCACCATAACCATCTTCGAACACTCTTCTTTCAAAAATCCACAAATCCATCTTAATAATAACTGTTGATCTACAAAAACCATTATTCACCATTAAGACAAGGAAACCACTTGTAAGGACCACGAAACTACTCGTATCCACTTAATAAGAATCAATAATCAAATTACAGTGGTGGAATGAAAGTAACAGACAAACAACAAGAAACGTAATGTTTGATCGATCAAAAATAAGTTAAATAAATGTAACATGATCAAGTAAATAAGATTTTCTTGTATGTCAATCAAAATTATGCAACTACAAATTGGTGTCTAAGAGTATTTACGAAAGCATACCTAATAAATGGGAAAGGAGCTAGTTATACTAAAACATTAAACAACAACAGTTCTATTGTTTGAACGCACTTCTAAACCAACGTAATCAAATATGATTATAATTATCATCAGAATCGTAAAAATAAATGACAAATAGAACATAGAATGATTAGTGTGATTCGAAACCAAAACCAAACATATAACCACACGAATAACTCCTAAAATCAATCTATTACTACCCGAAACTCATCAGAAACCTCTACAACCATCTTCGAACACTCTTCCCTCAAAAAATCCACAAATACATCTTAATAACAACTTTTGATCTACAAAAACCATTATTGACCATTAAGACAAGGACACCAGTTGTAAGGAGCACGTAACTACTCGTATCCACTTAATAAGAATCAATAAGCAAATTACAGTGGTGGAATGAAAGTAACCAGACAAACAACAAAAAACAAAATGTTTGGTGGATTAAAAATAAGTTAAATCAATGTAATATGATCAAGTAAATAGGAATTTCTTGTACGACAATCAAAATTATGCAACTACAAATTTGTTTATAAGAGTATTTACGAAAGTCTTACTAAATACATGGGAAAGGAACTAGTTATACTAAAACATTAAACAACTTTAGTTTTATTGTTTGAACGCACTTATAAATCAATGTAGTCAAATATGATTATAATTATCATCAGAATCGCAACAATAAATGACAAATAGCACTTAGAATGATTAGTCTGATTCGAAACCAAAACCAAACTTATAACCACACGAATAACTCCTAAAATCAATCCACTACTATCCGAAACTCATCAGAAACCACTATAACCATCCTCGAACACTCTTCTCTCAAAAATCCATAAATCCATCTTAATAACAAATGTTGATCTACAAAAACCATTATTGACCATTAAGACAATGAAACCAGTTGTAAGGACCACGAAACTACTCGTATCCACTTAACAAGAATCAATAATCAAATTACAGTGGTGGACTGAAAGTAACCAGACAAACAACAAGAAACGTAATGTTTGATGGATCAAAAATAAGCTAAATCAATGTAACATGATCAAGTAAATAAGATTTTCTTGTATGTCAATCAAAATTATGCAACTACAGATTGGTGTATAAGAGTATTTACGAAAGCATTACTAAATACATGGGAAAGGAACTAGTTGTACTAAAACATTAAACAACTATAGTTCTATTGTTTGAACGCACTTCTAAATCAATGTAGTCAAATATGATTATAATTATCGTCAGAATCGCAACAATAAATGACCAATAGAACATAGAATGATTAGTCTGATTCGAAACCAAAACCAAACATATAACCACACGAATAACTCCTAAAATCAATCCACTACTATCCGAAACTCATCAGAAACCACTATAACCATCTTCGAACACTCTTCTCTCAAAAATCCACAAATCCATCTTAATTACAACTGTTGATCTACAAAAACCATTATTCACGATTAAGACAACGAAACTACTCGTATCCACTTAATAAGAATCAATAATCAAATTACAGTGGTGGAATGAAAGTAACAGACAAACAACAAGAAACGTAATGTTTGATGGATCAAAAATAAGTTAAATCAATGTAACATGATCAAGTAAATAAGATTTTCTTGTATGTCAATCAAAATTATGCAACTACAGATTGGTGTATAAGAGTATTTACGAAAGGATTACTAAATACATGACAAAGGAACTAGTTATACTAAAACATTAAACAACTATAGTTCTATTGTTTGAACGTACTTCTAAATCAATGTAGTCAAATATGATTATAATTATCATCAGAATTGCAACAATAAATGACAAATAGAACATAGAATGATCAGTGTGATTCGAAACCAAAACCAAACATTTAACCACACGAATAACTCCTAAAATCAATCCACTACTATCCGAAACTCATCAGAAACCACTATATCCATCTTCGAACACTCTTCCCTCAAAAATCCACAAATCATTTTAATAACAACTGTTGATCTACAAAAACCATTATTCACCATTAAGACAAGGAAACCACTTGTAAGGACCACGAAACTACTCGTATCCACTTAATAAGAATCAATAATCAAATTACAATGGTGGAATTAAAGTAACAGACAAACAACAAGAAACGTAATGTTTGATGGATCAAAAATAAGTTAAATCAATGTAACATGATCAAGTAAATAAGATTTTCTTGTATGTCAATCAAAATTATGCAACTACAGATTGGTGTGTAAGAGTATTTACGAAAGCATTACTAAATACATAGGAAAGGAAATAGTTATACTAAAACATTAAACAAGTATAGTTCTATTGTTTGAACGCACTTCTAAACCAACGTAATCAAATATGATTATAATTATCATCAGAATCGCAAAAATAAATGACAAATAGAACATAGAATGATTAGTGTGATTCGAAACCAAAACCAAACATATAACCACACGAGTAACTCCTAAAATCAATCCATTACTACCCGAAACTCATCAGAAACCTCTACAACCATCTTCGAACACTCTTCCCTCAAAAATCCACAAATACATCTTAATAACAACTTTTGATCTACAAAAACCATTATTGACCATTAAGACAAGGACACCAGTTGTAAGGAGCACGTAACTACTCGTATCCACTTAATAAGAATCAATAATCAAATTACAGTGGTGGAATGAAAGTAACCAGACAAACAACAAAAAACCTAATGTTTGGTGGATTAAAAAGAAGTTAAATCAATGTAATATGATCAAGTAAATAAGATTTTCTTGTACTTCAATCAAAATTATGCAACTACAGATTTGTCTATAAGAGTATTTACGAAAGCATTACTAAATACATGGAAAAGGAACAAGTTATACTAAAACATTAAACAACTATAGTTCTATTGTTTGAAAGCACTTCTAAATCAATGTAGTCAAATATGATTATAATTATCATCAGAATCGAAACAATAAATGACAAATAGAACATAGAATGATTGGTCTGATTCGAAACCAAATCCAAATATATAACCACACGAATAACTCCTAAAATCAATCCACTACTATCCGAAACTCATCAGAAACCACTATAACCATCTTCGAACACTCTTCCCTCAAAAATCCACAAATCCATCTTAATAACAGCTGTTGATCTATAAAAACCATTATTCACCATTAAGACAAGGAAACCACTTGTAAGGACCACGAAACTACTCGTATCCACTTAATAAGAATCAATAATCGAATGAAAGTAACTAGACAAACAACAAGAAACGTAATGTTTGATGGATCAAAAATAAGTTAAATCAATGTAACATGATCAAGTAAATAAGATTTTCTTGTAGGTCAATCAAAATTATACAACTACAAATTGGTGTCTAAGAGTATTTACGAAAGCATTACTAAATACATGGGAAAGGAACTAGTTATACTAAAACATTAAACAACAACAGTTCTATTGTTTGAACGCACTTCTAAACCAACGTAATCAAATATGATTATAATTATCATCAGAATCGCAACAATAAATGACAAATAAAACTTAGAATGATTAGTCTGATTCGAAACCAAAACCAAATATATAACCACACGAATAACTCCTAAAATCAATCCACTGCTATCCGAAACTCATCAGAAAACACTATAACCATCTTCGAACACTCTTCTCTCAAAAATCCACAAATCCATCTTAATAACAAATGTTGATCTACAAGAACCATTATTCACCATTAAGACAATAAAACCAGTTGTAAGGACCACGAAACTACTCGTATCCACTTAACAAGAATCAATAATCAAATTACAGTGGTGGACTGAAAGTAACCAGCCAAACAACAAGAAACGTAATGTTTGATGGATCAAGAATAAGTTAAATCAATGTAACATGATCAAGTAAATAAGATTTTCTTGTATGTCAATCAAAATTATGCAACTACAGATTCGTGTATAAGAGTATTTATGAAAGCATTACTAAATACATGGGAAAAGAACTAGTTGTACTAAAGAATTAAACAACTATAGTTCTATTGTTTGAACGCACTTCTAAACCAACGTAATCAAATATGATTATAATTATCATCAGAATCGCAAAAATAAATGACAAATAGAACATAGAATGATTAGTGTGATTCGAAACCAAAACCAAACATATAACCACACGAATAACTCCTAAAATCAATCCACTACTATCCGAAACTCATCAGAAACCACTATAACCATCTTCGATCACTCTTCTCTCAAAAGTCCACAAAACCATCTTAATAACAACTGTTGATCTACAAAAACCATTATTCACCATTATGACAATGAAACTAGTTGTAAGGACCACGAAACTACTCGTATCCACTTAATACGAATCAATAATCAAATTACAGTGGTGGACTGAAAGTAACCAGACAAACAACGAGAGACGTAATGTTTGATGGATTAAAAATAAGTTAAATTAATGTAACATGATCAAGTAAATACGATTTTCTTGTATGTCAATCAAAATTATGCAACTACACATTGGTGTATAATAGTATTTACGAAAGCATTACTAAATACATGGGAAAGGAACTAGTTGTACTAAAACATTAAACAACAATAGCTCTATTGTTTGAACGCATTTCTAAACCTACGTAATCAAATATGGTTATAATTATCATCAGAATCGCAAATATAAATGACAAATAGAACATAGAATGATTAGTGTGATTCAAAAACAAAACCAAACATATACCACACGAATAACTCCTAAAATCAATCCATTACTACCCGAAACTCATCAGAAACCTCTACAACCATCTTCTAACACTCTCCCTCAAAAATCCACAAATACATCTTAATAACAACTTTTGATCTACAAAAACCATTATTGACCATTAAGACAAGGACACCAGTTGTAAGGAGCACGTAACTACTCGTATCCACTTAATAAGAATCAATAATCAAATTACAGTGGTGGAATGAAAGTAACCAGACAACACACAAAACAAAATGTTGGTGGATTAAAAATGAGTTAAATCAATGTAATATGATCAAGTAAATAGGATTTTCTTGTACGTCAATCAAAATTATGCAACTACAGATTTGTTTATAAGAGTATTTACGAAAGCATTACTAAATACATGGGAAAAGAACTAGTTATACTAAAACATTAAACAACTATAGTTTTATTGTTTGAACGCACTTCTAAATCAATGTAGTCAAATATGATTATAATTATTATCAGAATCGCAACAATAAATGACAAATAGCACTTAGAATGATTAGTCTGATTCGAAACCAAAACCAAACATATAACCACACGAATAACTCCTAAAATCAATCCACTACTATCCAAAACTCATCAGAAACCACTATAACCATCTTCGAACACTCTTCTCTCAAAAATCCACAAATCCATCTTAATAACAACTATTGATCTACAAAAACCATTATTCACCATTAAGACAAGAAAACCAGTTGTGAGGACCACGAAACTACTCGTATCCACTTAATAAGAATCAATAATCAAATTACAGTGGTGGACTGAAAGTAACTAGACAAACAACAAGAAACGTAATGTTTGATGGATCAAAAATAAGTTAAATCAATGTAACATGATCAAGTAAATAAGATTTTCTTGTAGGTCAATCAAAATTATACAACTACAGATTGGTGTCTAAGAGTATTTACGAAAGCATTACTAAATACATGGGAAAGGAACTAGTTATACTAAAACATTAAACAACAACAGTTCTATTGTTTGAACGCACTTCTAAACCAACGTAATCAAATATGATTATAATTATCATCAGAATCGCAACAATAAATGACAAATAAAACTTAGAATGATTAGTCTGATTCGAAACCAAAACCAAATATATAACCACACGAATAACTCTTAAAATCAATCCATTACTATCCGAAACTCATCAGAAAACACTATAACCATCTTCGAACACTCTTCTCTCAAAAATCCACAAATCCATCTTAATAACAAATGTTGATCTACAAGAACCATTATTCACCATTAAGACAATAAAACCAGTTGTAAGGACCACGAAACTACTCGTATCCACTTAACAAGAATCAATAATCAAATTACAGTGGTGGACTGAAAGTAACCAGCCAAACAACAAGAAACGTAATGTTTGATGGATCAAAAATAAGTTAAATCAATGTAACATGATCAAGTAAATAAGATTTTCTTGTATGTCAATCAAAATTATGCAACTACAGATTCGTGTATAAGAGTATTTACGAAAGCATTACTAAATACATGGGAAAGGAACTAGTTGTACTAAAGAACTAAACAACTATAGTTCTATTGTTTGAACGCACTTCTAAACCAACGTAATCAAATATGATTATAATTATCATCAGAATCGCAAAAATAAATGACAAATAGAACATAGAATGATTAGTGTGATTCGAAAACAAAACCAAACATATAACCACACGAATAACTCCAAAAATCAATCCACTATTATCCGAAACTCATCCGAAACCACTATAACCATCTTGGATCACTCTTCTCTCAAAAGTCCACAAAACCATCTTAATAACAACTGTTGATCTACAAAAACCATTATTCACCATTATGACAATGAAACTAGTTGTAAGGACCACGAAACTACTCGTATCCACTTAATAAGAATCAATAATCAAATTACAGTGGTGGACTGAAAGTAACCAGACAAACAACAAGAAACGTAATGTTTGATGGATCAAAAATAAGTTAAATTAATGTAACATGATCAAGTAAATACGATTTTCTTGTATGTCAATCAAAATTATGCAACTACAGATTGGTGTATAAGAGTATTTACGAAAGCATTACTAAATACATGGGAAAGGAACTAGTTGTACTAAAACATTAAACAACAATAGCTCTATTGTTTGAACGCATTTCTAAACCAACGTAATCAAATATGGTTATAATTATCATCAGAATCGCAAATATAAATGACAAATAGAACATAGAATGATTAGTGTGATTCAAAAACAAAACCAAACATATAACCGCACGAATAACTCTTAAAATCAATCCATTATTACCCGAAACTCATCAGAAACCTCTACAACCATCTTCTAACACTCTTCCCTCAAAAATCCACAAATACATCTTAATAACAACTTTTGATCTACAAAAACCATTATTGACCATTAAGACAAGGACACCAGTTGTAAGGAGCACGTAACTACTCGTATCCACTTAATAAGAATCAATAATCAAATTACAGTGGTGGAATGAAAGTAACCAGACAAACAACAAAAAACAAAATGTTTGGTGGATTAAAAATGAGTTAAATCATTGTAATATGATCAAGTAAATAGGATTTTCTTGTACGTCAATCAAAATTATTCAACTACAGATTTGTTTATAAGAGTATTTACGAAAGCATTACTAAATACATGGGAAAAGAACTAGTTATACTAAAACATTAAACAACTATAGTTTTATTGTTTGAACGCACTTCTAAATCAATGTAGTCAAATATGATTATAATTATTATCAGAATCGCAACAATAAATGACAAATAGCACTTAGAATGATTAGTCTGATTCAAAACCAAAACCAAACATATAACCACACGAATAACTCCTAAAATCAATCCACTACTATCCGAAACTCATCAGAAACCACTATAACCATCTTCGAACACTCTTCTCTCAAAAATCCACAATCCATCTTAATAACAACTGTTGATCTACAAAAACCATTATTCACCATTAAGACAAGAAAACCAGTTGTAAGGACCACGAAACTACTCGTATCCACTTAATAAGAATCAATAATCAAATTACAGTGGTGGAATGAAAGTAACTAGACAAACAACAAGAAACGTAATGTTTGATGGATCAAAATAAGTTAAATCAATGTAACATGATCAAGTAAATAAGATTTTCTTGTAGGTCAATCAAAATATACAACTACAGATTGGTGTATAAGAGTATTTACGAAAGCATTACTAAATACATGGAAAGGAACTAGTTATACTAAAACATTAAACAACAATAGTTCTATTGTTTGAACGCACTTCTAAACCAACGTAATCAAATATGATTATAATTATCATCAGAATCGCAACAATAAATGACAAATAGAACATAGAATGATTAGTGTGATTCGACCAAAACCAAATATATACCACACGAACACGAATAACTCCTAAAATCAATCCATTACTATCCGAACTCATCAGAAACCACTATAACCATCTTCGAACACTTTCTCTCAAAAATCCACAAATCATCTTAATAACAAATGTTGATCTACAAAACCATTATTCACCATTAAGACAATAAAACCAGTTGTAAGGACCACGAACTACTCGTATCCACTTAATAAGAATCAATAATCAAATTACAGTGGTGGAATGAAAGTAACCAGCCAAACAACAAAAACGTAATGTTTGATGGATCAAAATAAGTTAAATCAATGTAACATGATCAAGTAAATAGATTTTCTTGTATGTCAATCAAATTATGCAACTACAGATTCGTGTATAAGAGTATTTACGAAAGCATTACTAAATACATGGGAAAGGAACTAGTTATACTAAAACATTAAACAACTATAGTTCTATTGTTTGAACGCACTTCTAAACCAACGTAATCAAATATGATTATAATTATCATCAGAATCGCAACAATAAATGACAAATAGAACATAGAATGATTAGTGTGATTCGAAACCAAAACCAAACATATAACCACACGAATAACTCCTAAAATCAATCCACTACTATCCGAAACTCATCAGAAACCACTATAACCATCTTCGATCACTCTTCTCTCAAAATCCACAAACCATCTTAATAACAATGTTTGATCTACAAAACCATTATTCACCATTAAGACAAGGAAACTAGTTGTAAGGACCACGAAACTACTCGTATCCACTTAATAAGAATCAATAATCAAATTACAGTGGTGGACTGAAAGTAACCAGACAAACAACAAGAAACGTAATGTTTGATGGATCAAAATAAGTTAAATCAATGTAACATGATCAAGTAAATACGATTTTCTTGTATGTCAATCAAAATTATGCAACTACACATTGGTGTATAAGAGTATTTACGAAAGCATTACTAAATACATGGGAAAGGAACTAGTTATACTAAAACATTAAACAACTATAGTTCTATTGTTTGAACGCATTTCTAAACCACGTAATCAAATATGATTATAATTATCATCAGAATCGCAAAAATAAATGACAAATAGAACATAGAATGATTAGTGTGATTCAAAAACAAAACCAAACATATAACCACACGAATAACTCCTAAAATCAATCCATTATTACCCAAAACTCATCAGAAACCTCTACAACCATCTTCGAACACTCTTCCCTCAAAAATCCACAAATACATCTTAATAACAACTTTTGATCTACAAAAACCATTATTGACCATTAAGACAAGGACACCAGTTGTAAGGAGCACGTAACTACTCGTATCCACTTAATATGAATCAATAATCAAATTACAGTGGTGGAATGAAAGTAACCAGACAAACAACAAAAAACAAAATGTTTGGTGGATTAAAAATAAGTTAAATCAATGTAATATGATCAAGTAAATATGATTTTCTTGTACGTCAATCAAAATTATTGAACTACAGATTTGTTTATAAGAGTATTTACGAAAGCATTACTAAATACATGGGAAAGGAACTAGTTATACTAAAACATTAAACAACTATAGTTTTATTGTTTGAACGCACTTCTAAATCAATGTAGTCAAATATGATTATAATTATCATCAGAATCGCAACAATAAATGACAAATAGCACTTAGAATGATTAGTCTGATTCGAAACCAAAACCAAACATATAACCACACGAATAACTCCTAAAATCAATCCACTACTCTCCGAAACACATCCGAAACCACTATAACCATCTTCGAACACTCTTCTCTCAAAAATCCACAAATCCATCTTAATAACAACTGTTGATCTACAAAAACCATTATTCTCCATTAAGACAAGAAAACCAGTTGTAAGGACCACGAAACTACTCGTATCCACTTAATAAGAATCAATAATCAAATTACAGTGGTGGAATGAAAGTAACAGACAAACAACAAGAAACGTAATGTTTGATAGATAAAAAATAAGTTAAATCAATGTAACATGATCAAGTAAATAAAAATTTCTTGTATGTCAATCAAAATTATGCAACTACAGATTGGTGTATAAGATTATTTACGAAAGCATTACTAAATACATGGGAAAGGAACTAGTTATACTAAAACATTAAACAAGTATAGTTCTATTGTTTGAACGCACTTCGAAACCAACGTAATCAAATATGATTATAATTATCTTCAGAATCGCAAAAATAAATGACAAATAGAACATAGAATGATTAATGTGATTCGAAACCAAAACCAAACATATAACCACACGGATAACTCCTAAAATCAATCCATTACTACTCAAAACTCATCAGAAACCTCTACAACCACCTTCGAACACTCTTCCCTCAAAAATCAATACATCTTAATAACAACTTTTGATCTACAAATACCATTATTGACCATTAAGACAAGGACACCAGTTGTAAGGAGCACGTAACTACTTGTATCCACTTAATAAGAATCAATAATCCAATTAGAGTGGTGGAATGAAAGTAACCAGACAAACGACAAAAAACAAAATGTTTTGTGGATTAAAAAGAAGTTAAATCAATGTAATATGATCAAGTAAATTGGATTTTCTTATACGTCAATCAAAATTACGCAACTACAGATTTGTGTATAAGAGTATTTACGAAAGCATTACTAAATACATACGAAAGGAACTAGTTATACTAAAACATTAAACAACTATAGTTCTATTGTTTGAACGCACTTCTATATCAACGTAGTCAAATATGATTATAATTATCATCAGAATCGCAACAATAAATGACAAATAAAACTTAGAATGATTAGTCTGATTCGAAACCAAAACCAAATATATAACCACACGAATAACTCCTAAAATCAATCCACTACTATCCGAAACTCATCAGAAAACACTATAACCATCTTCGAACACTCTTCTCTCAAAAATCCACAAATCCATCTTAATAACAAATGTTGATCTACAAGAACCATTATTCACCATTAAGACAATAAACCAGTTGTAAGGACCACGAAACTACTCGTATCCACTTACAAGAATCATAATCAAATTACAGTGGTGGACTGAAAGTAACCAGCCAAACAACAAGAAACGTAATGTTTGATGGATAAAAAATAGTTAAATCAATGTAACATGATCAAGTAAATAGGATTTTCTTGTATGTCAATCAAAATTATGCAACTACAGATTGGTGTATAAGAGTATTTACGAAAGCTTACTAAATACATGGAAAGGAACTAGTTACTAAAGAATTAAACAATTATAGTTCTATTGTTTGAACGCACTTCTAAACCAACATAATCAAATATGATTATAATTATCATCAGAATCGCAAAAATAAATGACAGATAGAACATAGAATGATTAGTGTGATTCGAAACCAAAACCAAACATATAACCACACGAATAACTCCTAAAATCAATCCACTACTATCCGAAACTCATCAGAAACCACTATAACCATCTTGGATCACTCTTCTCTCAAAAGTCCACAAAACCATCTTAATAACAACTGTTGATCTACAAAAACCATTATTCACCATTATGACAATGAAACTAGTTGTAAGGACCACGAAACTTCTCGTATCCACTTAATACGAATCAATAATCAAATTACAATGGTGGACTGAAAGTAACCAGACAAACAACAAGAAACGTAATGTTTGATGGATCAAAAATAAGTTAAATCAATGTAACATGATCAAGTAAATAAGATTTTCTTGTATGTCAATCAAATTATGCAACTACAGATTGGTGTATAAGAGTATTTACGAAAGCATTACTAAATACATGGGAAAGGAACTAGTTATACTAAAACATTAAACAACTATAGTTCTATTGTTTGAACGCATTTCTAAACCAACGTAATCAAATATGGTTATAATTATCATCAGAATCGCAAATATAAATGACAAATAGAACATAGAATGATTAGTGTGATTCAAAAACAAAACCAAAAATATAACCACACGAATAACTCCTAAAATCAATCCATTACTACCCGAAACTCAACTCAGAAACCTCTACAACCATCTTCGAACACTCTTCCCTCAAAAATCCACAAATACATCTAATAACAACTTTTGATCTACAAAACCATTATTGACCATTAAGACAAGACACCAGTTGTAAGGAGCACGTAACTACTCGTATCCACTTAATAAGATTAATAATCAAATTACAGTGGTGGAATGAAAGTAACCAGACAAACAACAAAAAACAAAATGTTTGGTGGATTAAAAATAAGTTAAATCAATGTAATATGATCAAGTAAATATGATTTTCTTGTACGTCAATCAAAATTATGAACTACAGATTGTGTTATAGAGTATTTACGAAAGCATTACTAAATACATGGGAAGGAACTAGTTATACTAAAACATTAAACAACTATAGTTTTATTGTTTGAACGCACTTCTAAATCAATATAATCAAATATGATTATAATTATCATCAGAATCGCAACAATAAATGACAAATAGAACTTAGAATGATTAGTGTGATTCGAAACCAAAACCAAACATATAACCACACGAATAACTCCTAAAATCAATCCCTACTCTCCGAAACTCATCAGAAACCACTATAACCATCTTCGAACACTCTTCTCTCAAAAATCCACAAATCCATCTTAATAACAACTGTTGATCTACAAAAACCATTATTCTCCATTAAGACAAGAAAAACAGTTGTAAGGACCACGAAACTACTCGTATCCACTTAATAAGAATCAATAATCAAATTACAGTGGTGGAATGAAAGTAACAGACAAACAACAAGAAACGTAATGTTTGATAGATCAAAAATAAGTTAAATCAATGTAACATGATCAAGTAAATAAAAATTTCTTGTATGTCAATCAAAATTATGCAACTACAGATTGGTGTATAAGATTATTTACGAAAGCATTACTAAATACATGGGAAAGGAACTAGTTATACGAAAACATTAAACAAGTATAGTTCTATTGTTTGAACGCACTTCGAAACCAACGTAATCAAATGTGATTATAATTATCTTCAGAATCGCAAAAATAAATGACAAATAGAACATAGAATGATTAGTGTGATTCGAAACCAAAACCAAACATATAACCACATGGATAACTCCTAAAATCAAACCATTACTACCCAAAACTCATCAGAAACCTCTACAACCATCTTCGAACACTCTTCCCTCAAAAATCCACAAATACATCTTAATAACAACTTTTGATCTACAAATACCATTATTGACCATTAAGACAAGGACACCAGTTGTAAGGAGCACGTAACTACTTGTATCCACTTAATAAGAATCAATAATCCAATTAGAGTGGTGGAATGAAAGTAACTAGACAAACGACAAAAAACAAAATGTTTTGTGGATTAAAAAGAAGTTAAATCAATGTAATATGATCAAGTAAATAGAATTTTCTTATACGTCAATCAAAATTATGCAACTACAGATTTGTGTATAAGAGTATTTACGAAAGCATTACTAAATACATAGGAAAGGAACTAGTTATACTAAAACATTAAACAACTATAGTTCTATTGTTTGAACGCACTTCTATATCAACGTAATCAAATATGATTATAATTATCATCAGAATCGCAACAATAAATGACAAATAAAACTTAGAATGATTAGTCTGATTCGAAACCAAAACCAAATATATAACCACACGAATAACTCCTAAAATCAATCCACTACTATCCGAAACTCATCAGAAAACACTATAACCATCTTCGAACACTCTTCTCTCAAAAATCCACAAATCCATCTTAATAACAAATGTTGATCTACAAGAACCATTATTCACCATTAAGACAATAAACCAGTTGTAAGGAGCACGAAACTACTCGTATCCACTAATAAGAATCATAATCAAATTACAGTGGTGGACTGAAAGTAACCAGCCAAACAACAAGAAACGTAATGTTTGATGGATCAAAAATAAGTTAAATCAATGTAACATGATCAAGTAAATAACATTTTCTTGTATGTCAATCAAAATTATGCAACTACAGATTCGTGTATAAGAGTATTTACGAAAGCATTACTAAATACATGGGAAAGGAACTAGTTGTACTAAAGAATTAAACAACTATAGTTCTATTGTTTGAACGTACTTCTAAACCAACGTAATCAAATATGATTATAATTATCATCAGAATCGCAAAAATAAATGACAAATAGAACATAGAATGATTAGTGTGATTCGAAACCAAAACCAAACATATAACCACACGAATAACTCCTAAAAATCAATCCACTAATATCCGAAACTCATCAGAAACCACTATAACCATCTTGGATCACTCTTCTCTCAAAAGTCCACAAAACCATCTTAATAACAACTGTTGATCTACAAAAACCATTATTCACCATTAAGACAAGGAACTAGTTGTAAGGAGCACGAAACTACTCGTATCCACTTATAAGAATCAATAATCAAATTACAGTGGTGGACTGAAAGTAACCAACAAACAACAAGAAACGTAATGTTTGATGGATCAAATAAGTTAAATCAATGTAACATGATCAAGTAAATACGATTTTCTTGTATGTCAATCAAAATTATGCAACTACAGATTGGTGTATAAGAGTATTTACGAAAGCATTACTAAATACATGGGAAAGGAACTAGTTGTACTAAAACATTAAACAACAATAGCTCTATTGTTTGAACGCATTTCTAAACCAACGTAATCAAATATGGTTATAATTATCATCAGAATCGCAAATATAAATGACAAATAGAACATAGAATGATTAGTGTGATTCAAAAACAAAACCAAACATATAACCGCACGAATGACTCTTAAATCAATCCATTACTACCCGAACTCATCAGAAACCTCTACAACCATCTTCTAACACTCTTCCTCTCAAAATCCACAAATACATCTTAATACAACTTTTGATCTACAAAAACCATTATTGACCATTAAGACAAGGACACCAGTTGTAAGGAGCACGTAACTACTCGTATCCACTTAATAAGAATCAATAATCAAATTACAGTGGTGGAATGAAAGTAACCAGACAAACAACAAAAAACAAAATGTTTGGTGGATTAAAAATAAGTTAAATCAATATAATATGATCAAGTAAATAAGATTTTCTTGTACGTCAATCAAAATTATACAACTACAGATTTGTTTATAAGAGTATTTACGAAAGCATTACTAAATACATGGGAATGGAACTAGTTATACTAAAACATTAAACAACTATAGTTTTATTGTTTGAACGCACTTCTAAATCAATATAGTCAAATATGATTATAATTACCATCAGAATCGCAACAATAAATGACAAATAGCACTTAGAATGATTAGTCTGATTCGAAACCAAAACCAAACATATAACCACACAAACTCGAATAACTAAAATCAATCCACTACTCTCCGAAACTCATCCGAAACCACTATAACCATCTTCGAACACTCTTCTCTCAAAAATCCACAAATCCATCTTAATAACAACTGTTGATCTACAAAAACCATTATTCTCCATTAAGACAAGAAAACCAGTTGTAAGGACCACGAAACTACTCGTATCCACTTAATAAGAATCAATAATCAAATTACCGTGGTGGAATGAAAGTAACAGACAAACAACAAGAAACGTAAAGTTTGATGTATCAAAAATAAGTTAAATTAAAGTAACATGATCAAGTAAATATGATTTTCTTGTATGTCAATTAAAATTATGCAACTACAGACTGGTGTATAAGAGTATTTACGAAAGCATTACTAAATACATGGGAAAGGAACTAGTTGTACTAAAACATTAAACAACAATAGCTCTATTGTTTGAACGCATTTCTAAACCAACGTAATCAAATATGGTTAATATTATCATCAGAATCGCAAATATAAATGACAAATAGAACATAGAATGATTAGTGTGATTCAAAAACAAAACCAAACATATAACCACACGAATAACTCCTAAAATCAATCCATTATTACCCGAAACTCATCAGAAACCTCTACAACCATCTTCGAACACTCTACCCTCAAAAATCCACAAATACATCTTAATAACAACTTTTGATCTACAAAAACCATTATTTACCACTAAGACAAGGACACCAGTTGTAAGGAGCACGTAACTACTCGTATCCACTTAATAAGAATCAATAATCAAATTACAGTGGTGGAATGAAAGTTACGAAACAAACCACAAAAAACAAAATGTTTTGTGGATTAAAAAGAAGTTAAATCAATGTAATATGATCAAGTAAATAGGATTTTCTTGTACGTCAATCAAAATTATGCAACTACAGATTTGTGTATAAGAGTATTTACGAAAGCATTACTAAATACATGGCAAAGGAACTAGTTATACTAAAATATTAAACAACTATAGTTCTATTGTTTGAACGCACCTCTAAATCAATGTAGTCAAATATGATTATAATTATCATCAGAATAGCAACAATAAATGACAAATAGAACATAGAATGATTAGTGTGATTCGAAACCAAAACCAAACATTTAACCACACGAATAACTCCTAAAATCAATCCACTACTATCCGAAACTCATCAGAAACCACTATAACCATCTTGGAACACTCTTCTCTCAAAAATCCACAAATCCATCTTAATAACAACTGTTGATCTACAAAAACCATTATTCACCATTATGACAATGAAACTAGTTGTAAGGACCACGAAACTATTCGTATCCACTTAATAAGAATCAATAATCAAATTATAGTGGTGGACTGAAAGTAACTAGACAAACAACAAGAAACATAATGTTTGATGGATCAAAATTAAGTTAAATCAATGTAACATGATCAAGTAAATAAGATTTTCTTATATGTCAATCAAAATTATGCAACTACAGATTGGTGTATAAGAGTATTTACGAAAGCAGTACTAAATACATGGGAAAGGAACTAGTTGTACTAAAACATTAAACAACAATAGTTCTATTGTTTGAACGCAATTCTAAACCAACGTAATCAAATATGGTTATAATTATCATCAGAATCGCAAATATAAATGACAAATAGAACATAGAATGATTAGTGTGATTCAAAAACAAAACCAAACATATAACCACACGAATAACTCCTAAAATCAATCCATTATTACCCGAAACTCATCAGAAACCTCTACAACCATCTTCGAACACTTCTCCCTCAAAATCCACAAATACATCTTAATAACAACTTTTGATCTACAAAACCATTATTACCATTAAGACAAGGACACCAGTTGTAAGGAGCACGTAACTACTTGTATCCACTTAATAAGAATCAATAATCAAATTACAGTGGTGGAGTGCAAGTTACCAGACAAACCACAAAAAACAAAATGTTTTGTGGATTTAAAAGAAGTTAAATCAATGTAATATGATCAAGTAAATAGGATTTTCTTGTACATCATTCAAAATTATGCAACTACATATTTGTGTATAAGAGTATTTACGAAAGCATTACTAAATACATGGCAAAGGAACTAGTTATACTAAAACATTAAACAACTATAGTTCTATTGTTTGAACGCACTTCTAATCAATGTATCAATATGATTATAATTATCATCAGAATACAACATAAATCATAGAATGATTAGTGTGATTCGATACCAAAACCAAACATTTAACCATACGAATAACTCCTAAAATCAATCCACTACTATCCGAAACTCATCAGAAACCACTATAACCATCTTCGAACACTCTTCCTTCAAAAATCCACAAATCCATCTTAATAACAACTATTGATCTACAAAAACCATTATTCACCATTAAGACAAGGAACCACTTGTAAGGAGCACGTAACTACTCGTATCCACTTAATAAGAATCAGTAATCAAATTACAGTGGTGGAATGAAAGTAACCAGACAAACAACAAGAAACGTAATTTGTGTGGATCAAAAATAAGTTAAATCAATGTAACATGATCAAGTAAATAAGATTTTCTTGTATGTCAACAAATTATGCAACTACAGATTGGTAATAGGGTATTTACGAAAGCATTACTAAATACAAGGGAAATGAACTAGTTATACTAAAACATTAAACAACTATAGTTCTATTGTTTGAACGCACTTCTAAACCAACGTAATCAAATATGATTATAATTATCATCAGAATCGCAAAAATAAATGACAAATAGAACATAGAATGATTAGTGTGATTCGAAACCAAAACCAAACATATAACCACACGAATAACTCCTAAAATCAATCCATTACTACCCGAAACTTATCAGAAACCTCTACAACCATCTTCGAACACTCTTCCCTCGAAAATCCACAAATACATCTTAATAACAACTTTTGATCTACAAAAACCATTATTTACTATTAAGACAAGGACACCAGTTGTAAGGAGCACGTACTACTCGTATCCACTTAATAAGAATCAATAATCAAATTACAATGGTGGAATGAAAGTAACCAGACAAACAACAGAAAACATAATGTTTGGTGGATGAAAAAGAAGTTAAATCAAAGTAATATGATCAAGTAAATAGGATTTTCTTGTACGTCAATCAAAATTATGCAACTACAGATTTGTGTATAAGAGTATTTACGAAAACATTACTAAATACATGGGAAAGGAACTAGTTATACTAAAACATTAAACAACTATAGTTCTATTGTTTGAATGCACTTCTATATCAATGTAGTCAAATATAATTATAATTGTCATCAAAATCGCAACAATAAATGACAAATAGAACTTAGAATGATTAGTCTGATTCGAAACCAAAACCAAATTTATAACCACACGAATAACTCCTAAAATCAATCCACTACTATCCGAAACTCATCAGAAACCACTATAACCATCTTCGAACACTTTTCTCTCTAAAATCCACAAATCCATCTTAATAACAAATGTTGATCTACAAAAACCATTATTCACCATTAAGACAATGAAATCAGTTGTAAGGACCACGAAACTACTCGTATCCACTTAACAAGAATCAATAATCAAATTACAGTGGTGGACTGAAAGTAACCAGCCAAACAACAAGAAACGTAATGTTTGATGGATCAAAAATAAGTTAAATCAATGTAACATGATCAAGTAAATAACATTTTCTTGTATGTCAATCAAAATTATGCAACTACAGATTCGTGTATAAGAGTATTTACGAAAGCATTACTAAATACATGGGAAAGGAACTAGTTGTACTAAAGAATTAAACAACTATAGTTCTATTGTTTGAACGCACTTCTAAACCAACGTAATCAAATATGATTATAATTATCATCAGAATCGCAAAAATAAATGACAAATAGAACATAGAATGATTAGTGTGATTCGAAACCAAAACCAAACATATAACCACACGAATAACTCCTAAAAATCAATCCACTAATATCCGAAACTCATCAGAAACCACTATAACCATCTTGGATCACTCTTCTCTCAAAAGTCCACAAAACCATCTTAATAACAACTGTTGATCTACAAAAACCATTATTCACCATTATGACAATGAAACTAGTTGTAAGGACCACGAAACTACTCGTATCCACTTAATAAGAATCAATAATCAAATTACAGTAGTGGACTGAAAGTAACCAGACAAACAACAAGAAACGTAATGTTTGATGGATCAAAAATAAGTTAAATTAATGTAACATGATCAAGTAAATACGATTTTCTTGTATGTCAATCAAAATTATGCAACTACAGATTGGTGTATAAGAGTATTTACGAAAGCATTACTAAATACATGGAAAGAACTAGTTGTACTAAAAAAAACATTAACAACAATAGCTCTATTGTTTGAACGCATTTCTAAACCAACGTAATCAAATATGATTATAATTATCATCAGAATCGCAAATATAATGACAAATAGAACATAGAATGATTAGTGTGATTCAAAACAAAACCAAACATATAACCGCACGAATGACTCTTAAAATCAATCCATTATTACCCGAAACTCATCAGAAACCTCTACAACCATCTTCTAACACTCTTCCCTCAAAAATCCACAAATACATCTTAATAACAACTTTTGATCTACAAAAACCATTATTGACCATTAAGACAAGGACACCAGTTGTAAGGAGCACGTAACTACTCGTATCCACTTAATAAGAATCAATAATCAAATTACAGTGGTGGAATGAAAGTAACCAGACAAACAACAAAAAACAAAATGTTTGGTGGATTAAAAATAAGTTAAATCAATATAATATGATCAAGTAAATAGGATTTTCTTGTACGTCAATCAAAATTATACAACTACAGATTTGTTTATAAGAGTATTTACGAAAGCATTACTAAATACATGGGAATGGAACTAGTTATACTAAAACATTAAACAACTATAGTTTTATTGTTTGAACGCACTTCTAAATCAATATAGTCAAATATGATTATAATTACCATCAGAATCGCAACAATAAATGACAAATAGCACTTAGAATGATTAGTCTGATTCGAAACCAAAACCAAACATATAACCACACGAATAACTCCTAAAATCAATCCACTACTCTCCGAAACTCATCCGAAACCACTATAACCATCTTCGAACACTCTTCTCTCAAAAATCCACAAATCCATCTTAATAACAACTGTTGATCTACAAAAACCATTATTCTCCATTAAGACAAGAAAACCAGTTGTAAGGACCACGAAACTACTCGTATCCACTTAATAAGAATCAATAATCAAATTACCGTGGTGGAATGAAAGTAACAGACAAACAACAAGAAACGTAAAGTTTGATGTATCAAAAATAAGTTAAATTAAAGTAACATGATCAAGTAAATAGATTTTCTTGTATGTCAATAAAATTATGCAACTACAGATTGGTGTATAGAGTATTTACGAAAGCATTACTAAATACATGGGAAGGAACTAGTTATACTAAACATTAAACAACAATAGCTCTATTGTGAACGCACTTCTAAACCAACGTAATCAATATGGTTAATATTATCATCAGAATCGCAAAATAAATGACAAATAGAACATAGAATGATTATGTGATTCAAAAAAAAACCAAACATATAACCACACGAATAACTCCTAAAATCAATCCATTACTACCCGAAACTCATCAGAAACCTCTACAACCATCTTCGAACACTCTTCCCTCAAAAATCCACAAATACATCTTAATAACAACTTTTGATCTACAAAACCATTATTTACCACTAAGACAAGGACACCAGTTGTAAGGAGCACGTAACTACTCGTATCCACTTAATAAGAATCAATAATCAAATTACAGTGGTGGAATGAAAGTAACGAAACAAACACACAAAACAAAATGTTTTGTGGATTAAAAAGAAGTTAAATCAATGTAATATGATCAAGTAAATAGGATTTTCTTGTACGTCAATCAAATTATGCAACTACAGATTGTGTATAAGAGTATTTACGAAAGCATTACTAAATACATGGCAAGGAACTAGTTATACTAAAACATTAACAACTATAGTTCTATTGTTTGAACGCACTTCTAAACCATGTAGTCAAATATGATTATAATTATCATCAGAATCGCAACAATAAATGACAAATAGAACATAGAATGATTAGTGTGATTCGAAACCAAAACCAAACATTAACCACACGAATAACTCCTAAAATCAATCCACTACTATCCGAAACTCATCAGAAACCACTATACCATCTTCGAACACTCTTCTCTCAAAATCCACAAATCCCTTAATAACAACTGTTGATCTACAAAAACCATTATTCACCATTAAGACAATGAAACTATTGTAAGGACCACGAAACTACTCGTATCCACTTAATAAGAATCAATAATCAAATTACAGTGGTGGATGAAAGTAACCAGACAAACAACAAGAACATAATGTTTGATGGATCAAAAATAAGTTAAATCAATGTAACATGATCAAGTAAATAAGATTTCTTGTATGTCAATCAAAATTATGCAACTACAGATTGGTGTATAGAGTATTTACGAAAGCATACTAAATACATGGGAAAGGAACTAGTTGTACTAAAACATTAAACAACAATAGTTCTATTGTTTGAACGCACTTCTAAACCAACGTAATCAAATATGATTATAATTATCATCAGAATCGCAAAATAAATGACAAAACATAGAATGATTAGTGTGATTCAAAAACAAAACCAAACATATAACCACACGAATAACTCCTAAAATCAATCCATTATTACCCGAAACTCATCAGAAACCTCTACAACCATCTTCGAACACTCTTCCCTCAAAAATCCACAAATACATCTTAATAACAACTTTTGATCTACAAAAACCATTATTTACCATTAAGACAAGGACACCAGTTGTAAGGAGCACGTAACTACTTGTATCCACTTAATAAGAATCAATAATCAAATTACAGTGGTGGAATGAAAGTTACCAGACAAACCACAAAAAACAAAATGTTTTGTGGATTTAAAAGAAGTTAAATCAATGTAATATGATCAAGTAAATAGGATTTTCTTGTACATCATTCAAAATTATGCAACTACATATTTGTGTATAAGAGTATTTACGAAAGCATTACTAAATACATGGCAAAGGAACTAGTTATACTAAAACATTAAACAACTATAGTTCTATTGTTTGAACGCACTTCTAAATCAATGTAGTCAAATATGATTATAATTATCATCAGAATAGCAACAATAAATCATAGAATGATTAGTGTGATTCGATACCAAAACCAAACATTTAACCATACGAATAACTCCTAAAATCAATCCACTACTATCCGAAACTCATCAGAAACCACTATAACCATCTTCGAACACTCTTCCTTCAAAAATCCACAAATCCATCTTAATAACAACTGTTGATCTACAAAAACCATTATTCACCATTAAGACAAGGAAACCACTTGTAAGGAGCACGTAACTACTCGTATCCACTTAATAAGAATCAGTAATCAAATTACAGTGGTGGAATGAAAGTAACCAGACAAACAACAAGAAACGTAATGTTTGATGGATCAAAAATAAGTTAAATCAATGTAACATGATCAAGTAAATAAGATTTTCTTGTATGTCAATCAAAATTATGCAACTACAGATTGGTAATAAGGGTATTTACGAAAGCATTACTAAATACAAGGGAAATGAACTAGTTATACTAAAACATTAAACAACTATAGTTCTATTGTTTGAACGCACTTCTAAACCAACGTAATCAAATATGATTATAATTATCATCAGAATCGCAAAAATAAATGACAAATAGAACATAGAATGATTAGTGTGATTCGAAACCAAAACCAAACATATACACACACGAATAACTCCTAAAATCAATCCATACTACCCGAAACTCATCAAAACCTCTACAACCATCTTCGAACACTCTTCCCTCGAAAATCCACAAATACATCTTAATAACAACTTTTGATCTACAAAAACCATTATTCATTAAGACAAGACACCAGTTGTAAGGAGCACGTACTACTCGTATCCACTTAATAAGAATCAATCAAATTACAATGGTGGAATGAAAGTAACCAGACAAACAACAGAAAACATAATGTTTGGTGGATGAAAAAGAAGTTAAATCAATGTAATATGATCAAGTAATAGGATTTTCTTGTACGTCAATCAAATTATGCAACTACAGATTTGTGTATAAGAGTATTTACGAAAGCATTACTAAATACATGGAAGGAACTAGTTATACTAAAACATTAAACAACTATAGTTCTATTGTTTGAACGCACTTCTAAACCAATGTATCAAATATAATTATAATTGTCATCAAATCGCAACAATAAATGACAAATAGAACATAGAATGATTAGTGTGATTCGAAACCAAAACCAATTTATAACCACACGAATAACTCCTAAAATCAATCCACTACTATCCGAAACTCATCAGAAACCACTATAACCATCTTCGAACACTCTTCTCTCTAAAATCCACAAATCCATCTTAATAACAATTTGATCTACAAAAACCATTATTCACCATTAAGACAATGAACCGTTGTAAGGACCACGAAACTACTCGTATCCACTTAATAAGAATCAATAATCAAATTACAGTGGTGGAATGAAAGTAACCAGCAAACAACAAGAAACGTAATGTTTGATGGATCAAAAATAAGTTAAATCAATGTACATGATCAAGTAAATAAGATTTTCTTGTATGTCAATCAAATTATGAACTACAGATTGGTGTATAAGAGTATTTACGAAGCATTACTAAATACATGGAAAGGAACTAGTTATACTAAAACATTAAACACTATAGTTATTGTTTGAACGCACTTCTAAATCAATGTAGTCAAATATGATTATAATTATCATCAGAATCGCAACAATAAATGACAAATAGAACATAGAATGATTAGTGTGATTCGAAACCAAAACCAAACATATAACCACACGAATAACTCCTAAAATCCATCCATTACTACCCGAAACTCATCAGAAACCTCTACAACCATCTTCGAACACTCTTCCCTCAAAAATCCACAAATACATCTTAATAACAACTTTTGATCTACAAAAACCATTATTGACCATTAAGACAAGGACACCAGTTGTAAGGAGCACGTAACTACTCGTACCCACTTAATAAGAATCAATAATCAAATTACAGTAGTGGAATGAAAGTAACGAGACAAACAACGAGAAACGTAATGTTTGATGGATTAAAAATAAGTTAAATCAATGTAACATGATCAAGTAAATAAGATTTTCTTGTATGTCAATCAAAATTATGCAACAACAGATTGGTAATAAGAGTATTTACGAAAGCATTACTAAATACAAGGGAAATGAACTAGTTATACTAAAACATTAAACAACTATAGTTTTATTGTTTGAACGCACTTCTAAACCAACGTAATCAAATATGATTATAATTATCATCAGATCGCAAAATAAATGACAAATAGAACATAGAATGATTAGTGTGATTCGAAACCAAAACCAACATATAACCACACGAATAACTCCTAAAATCAATCCATTACTACCCGAAACTCATCAAAACCTCTACAACCATCTTCGAACACTCTTCCCTCAAAAATCCACAAATACATCTTAATAACAACTTTGATCTACAAAAACCATTATTGACCATTAAGACAAGGACACCAGTTGTAAGGAGCACGTAACTACTCGTATCCACTTAATAAGAATCAATAATCAAATTACAGTGGTGGAATGAAAGTAACCAGACAAACAAAAAAACGTAATGTTTGATGGATTAAAATAAGTTAAATCAATGTAACATGATCAAGTAAATAAGATTTTCTTGTATGTCAATCAAAATTATGCAACTACAGATTGGTATAAAGTATTTACGAAAGCATTACTAAATACATGGAAATGAACTAGTTATACTAAAACATTAAACAACTATAGTTCTATTGTTTGAACGCACTTCTAAACCAACGTAATCAAATATGATTATAATTATCATCAGAATCGCAAAAATAAATGACAAATAGAACATAGAATGATTAGTGTGATTCGAAACCAAAACCAAACATATAACCACACGAATAACTCCTAAAATAAATCCATTACTACCCGAAACTCATTGAAACCTCTACAACCATCTTCGAACACTCTTCCCACAAAAATCCACAAATACATCTTAATAACAACTATTGATCTACAAAAACCATTATTGATCATTAAGACAAGGACACCAGTTGTAAGGAGCACGTAACTACTCGTATCCACTTAATAAGAACCAATAATCAAATTACAGTGGTGGAATGAAAGTAACAGACAAACAACAAGAAACGTAATGTTTGATGGATCAAAAATAAGTTAAATCAATGTAACATGATCAAGTAAATAAGATTTTCTTGTATGTCAATCAAAATTATGCAACAACAGATTGGTAATAAGAGTATTTACGAAAGCATTACTAAATACAAGGGAAATGAACTAGTTATACTAAAACATTAAACAACTATAGTTCTATTGTTTGAACGCACTTCTAAACCAACGTAATCAAATATGATTATAATTATCATCAGAATCGCAAAAATAAATGACAAATAGAACATAGAATGATTAGTGTGATTCGAAACCAAAACCAAACATATAACCACACGAATAACTCCTAAAATCAATCCATTACTACCCGAAACTCATCAGAAACCTCTACAACCATCTTCGAACACTCTTCCCTCAAAAATCCACAAATACATCTTAATAACAACTTTTGATCTACAAAAGCCATTATTGACCATTAAGACAAGGACACCAGTTGTAAGAAGCACGTAACTACTCGTATCTACTTAATAAGAATCAATAATCAAATTACAGTGGTGGAATGAAAGTAACTGGACAAACAACAAGAAATGTAATGTTTGATGGATCAAAAATAAGTTAAATCAATGTAACATGATCAAGTAAATAAGATTTTCTTGTATGTCAATCAAATTATGCAACTACAGATTGGTGTATAAAAGTATTTACGAAAGCATTACTAAATACATGGGAAAGGAACTAGTTATACTAAAACATTAAACAACTATAGTTCTATTGTTTGAACGCACTTCTAAACCAACGTAATCAAATATGATTATAATTATCATCAGAATCGCAAAAATAAATGACAAATACATCATCGAATGATTAGTGTGATTCGAAATCAAAACCAAACATATAACCACACGAGTAACACCTAAAATCAATCCATTACTTAACTCAACAGAAACCTCTACAACCATCTTCGAACACTCTTCCCTCAAAAATCCACAAATACATCTTAATAACATTTTTTGATCTAAAAAAACCATTATTGACCATTAAGACAAGGACACCAGTTGTACGGAGCACGTAACTACTCGTATCCACTTAATAAGAATCAATAATCAAATTACAGTGGTGGAATGAAAGTAACCAGACAAACAACAAAAAACGTAATGTTTGGTAGATTAAAAAGAAGTTAAATCAATGTAACATGATCAAGTAAATAG